>APFE030930840.1:12787-23669 GCA_000404065.3 Pinus taeda
AGGAATGAGTCTTCATCGTATAAGTCATGGCGGGACTACAGAGGACTCCCGAGCCTACTCAAATCAGAGCAACATGGGCAACAAATGTCAGTGAGGTGCTAACTAAGATGCCCGTGTCAAGGATGGCTCTACCATTGTGTCATGATTTAAAGAATCGGCGAGTGAAGATGGTTTGCGAACCATAACATGATGGGATTGACCCTATGGCAAGTGTATCGACAAATGGAGGTTGGTATGCATAATGCAACGGAAAAAATGGCTTCCCTAACCTATATGCCAGTGAGAAAACGATACCTGCCATGACGGGTCAGCAATCATGGAACGGTCTCGAAACTGTCGAAAACGTCCGAAAATGTCCTGAAAGTCAAACCATTCTTGACATTCCAAGCTCCCAAGTTAAAAGTTACATGAGACCAAACAAAATCAAGTTTTGAAAAAAATTTGACATTTTCAAAGCTTATAAAAAGGTTTTTGGACTCACCATTTTCACCATTTGAGTTTGAAAGCAAAGAAGTGGAGAAAAAGGAGGTAACTTCCCATACGCCAAATTCAACAGTTCAAATTCTTCTAAAGTCTCCAGGTAACTCTCATTCTTATCTTGTAATTGATTGTGACTAGTTTTAGAAGTTTTGATTAATGTTTTACCGTTGAGATTTTTGCCAAAACTTTCTCCGCGGTGTATACGCGGGTTGGTAATATGAAACTCGCGTACACGCGGGCCCTACATGCGACTGTGTGTAAAGGGACCCGCATATACGCCGCAAACATTTCAAACATAAAAACTAATGGTTCAAATTGATTTTTTTTTTTAATTATTTATTTATTTATTTATTTTTTTCAGGATGACAGTCACCTGGCGAGAAAGAGAACATACTGCGGTAGATGATGAAGTTATGAACAGTCTTGAGGCTTTGGATGCATTACGGGGATGCGGTTTGCTGAAGTTCTTTAAATTGCCAAATATGAAAGCAAACACACGTCTTCTCGAGATGCTTCTTGATTATTGGAACATCGAGGAGGATGCTTTTATGATTGACCAGATGCCACTCAGGATAGAAGTGGAAGATATCTATTTCATCACGGGCCTTTCCCGAAGGGAAGAGGTAGTACATTCTCGGGGGAGAATATGGAGCAGTCTCTCGATCGAGGATTACGTACATATATATTGCTCGGGACATCCGAAGAAAGTCGGAAGTCAGATTTCCATCACACATGTGGCGAGTCTACAATTGAGGATAATCATGTTCATCATAGCTCGAGTGAACAGATCCGCTTCTCTGCATTAGGCATCACGGCTAACCATGAGCGTGGCAGTTGACTGTCTCACCACTGTGTTTGATTGGTGTACTCCTCTTCTGGCTAGCATGAAAAGCCAACTCACTTCTATCAAGAGAGGACAGACCAAAAACTTCGGTTATGGGACTATTTTGTGTTCTTTCTTATTCGAGAGAGTCCCTACACTTCGTCCCAGAGTGCCAGTTTCAATCAACGCCCCACAAGATCCTCGAATGGGCAGGTGGGCTGATCTGATGAAACGTCTAGGAGGTGGGGAGGTCCCACGAACTGCTTTCGACGACGACTTCTTTTCCTGGTGGGATCAACAGATCATTGCCATTGATGACTACCCCTATGCCGGGTTGGATTTCCGAGGAGATCCCGGTCTAGCATTAGCACCGACCGTAGCATGGGGCGACATTGGTAAGTGATTTTTGATGTTATGATTTTTTATTTATTTTTCAAATATAATAATGAACTTTGAAAATGTTTTCGATAGGATTCAAATGACTAATATAATGATCATGTTCCAGATATTGGGCCTGTACGACCAGATGAGTTCCCACGACACAAGCGTCACGACCAAGGGGCCGAAGAGGAAACTGCAGCCACGAAGCGAACTCTACACACAGTTCAGCGGCATTTGGTGAGGGTGACCCACCGAGTGCCGATGGTGGCGGTAGAGGACCTTCCTATAGAGATGCAGCATCATGTGGTTGGCATGCCACGTGACTGGGTCCGCACTTTTAGGTGTGTAGCCAATGCAGTAGTTTCCTACTTAGCTGCTCATCCTGAGCCAGGGAATTAGACATGATTATGGGCATTTGAGTCCCAATTTTGTATATTTTTTTGGACAAACTTATGTACACTCGAGACACTTTATGATATATATATATACAATTTGACTTTTCGATGTTTAATTTATTGTGATGAATGATTGATGTGCCAGTTTAATGCTTGATTAGCGATAGAATCAACTAACCAATTATGAGATCTTGGAATATGTAAATAATTAATATAAGTAAATGATCTTTGCAACAACCTCACCCTTAAATACTGGCGATATAAACATGGATCCCTTACCCGATAAATGTTATTTAATTGCGACAGTATCAATTTTGAATCAAGATAAACTACCAACGAGTCGATTTCGTGAGAAATTTCCTTAGATAGCAAATTAATGACGACAGTATACTCAGCCATATTGTTTGAAGAGGGATCGATGCATACTCCCCTTGATACCATCAATTGATCAGTTGGATACTATAGTACCCAAGCTGCGGAAGCGAGATTCCCAGTGTGCCGACTAGCACCATCGGCGAATCCAAAATAGACCAAGTCATCCATCAACACCTGCCAAAGCAGACCAAAAAGTGTTGATATCACAAACTCTCGACAAAATATGTACAAATATACATAATGTACAAATAAGCCATTGCCTAGTTGCTACTTAAGAAAAGTACTTCTTAAGGTAGAGCCCGTTTCGGGGTTCCACCAATTTGTTTCCTTCGAAATCGATTAACTCATACGACCCTTTTGTTAAAACTCGTTTAATTATGAAGGGACCGTACCACATAGGTTTGATTTTTACTTCCCCCAAGGTGTCCTTATCTTGGTCGTAGACCAAGACGAGGCCACCTTCATAAAAGACACGAGGACGGACAACTTTATCATACTGGGTTTGAACCTTTTTCTTATGAGCCTCATTTACTGTGGCTGCATCTTGACGTTGCTCATCGAGATGTTCCAAGTGAAGGAGGCACTCTTCGAGATGAGAGGTTTCTGGAAGGAGCTCAATAGCTAACTTAAGAGTTGGAATTTCACATTTGACAGGAAAGATAGATTCCAGCCCATAAACTAACTGAAAAGTTGTAAAACCTGTAGCAGTCTTGACGAAGGTTCGGTATGCCCATAGAGCCGGATACAACATAAGATGCCAATTGGATATATTTTTATCAATTGTCCTTTACAGGATCGTCTTAAGAGTTTTGTTTACTGCCTCGACCTGTCCATTGGCCTGAGGATAATAAGGAGACGAATGTTCCTACCGGAAACCTAGTTTGAGAGCCAATTTGGACATTAGTTGATTCTGGAAATGACTGCCATGGTCAGTGACAATCTCTCTTGGCATACCGAACCTTGAGATAATCTGATTAAAAAGGAACAATGCCGCTGTCTCACTATCGTTTTTATAAGTGGGCATGGCCTCGGCCCACTTCGTGAAGTAGTCTATGGCCACGATAATATACTTGTGATTTGCTGCTGAAGGCGGATGACAAGTCATAAAATCAATACCCCACTTAGTAAAGGGACCGACAGTGACAATGGGAAAAAGAGGAGCTGGACGTGTGCACATCTTCCGAGTATAAACTTGGCATGGGTGACAGAGTTTGACCGCTTCAACACAATATTTGAAGAGAGAAGGCCAAAAATAGCCGGCACGCAAGATACGATGAGCTGTAGCAAGCCCTGATAGATGACCACCATAAGCTCCGCTGTGGCAATCATTTAGCACTGACTCTGCCCCCTCTAAGGTTAAACAGCGCCGAAGGATTGAATCAACCCCCCGACGATATAATGTATCACCAATGATAACGTAATTTTAGCGAGGTGACGCAATTTGCGACGTTCATCCTTAGAGAAATTAGAGGGAAACTTCAAAGTTTGGAGATAAACAATGATATCTCCATACCAAGGGTCGAGTGAAGAGATGAGGAATAAGTGTTCGTCGGGAAAACTTTCCTCGTAAACAGTATCCTCTCCACAAGGCAGCTCATAAATTAGCTTGGCAAAAACCATAGATTTTTTGGACTTGGCGGACAAGAAATCGAGATCAAATTCTTGTAGAATGACAATCGATTGATTATATTTGCCCCCAATCACTCGCCCACTGAGGACAAACTGAAATGGGCTGACTGTTGCCAAGACAAAAGTTTTGCATAGCAGAATATAATGACGGAGCCGCTGGACAGCATGGACAGCTACCAAGGCCAACTTCTCAACCAGAGAATAGCGAAGTTCAGGACCTATCAAGCCTCGACTCAAGTAATAAATCACATGCTTTGTGAGAGCATCGTCTTCCTGAATGAGAACCATACCAATGGTTCATTCTGCTGCAGCGAGATATAAAAGGAAGTCTCTACCATAATCCGGTGGACTCAAAAGCGGGGCAGAGACTAATTTCTTTTTCAAAGCATCAAACGACCGCTACACAAAGTCGTCCCACACGAATGGAACCCCTTTGCGGAGCAAACGCATAAACCCTTTGGTGATCTCGGCACAGTTCGCTGTAAACTGTCTTAAGAAATTAGCCTTCCCTTGAAGACTTTGAAGTTGTCGAATGGAGGACAGGGGAGGCAACTGGACTATCGCCTCTACCTTGAAGGGATCAACCCTAATCCCTTCATTTGACACAATGGACCCTAACAACCGACTGGACGTAACCGCAAAAACACACTTGTTGGGATTCAACCGGATTTTATAAAAACGACATCGCTCAAAAACCATTCGAAGGTGACTGGGATGATCAGTTCTTTTTCGAGAACGAGCAGTGAGATCGTTCAAGTATGCTTCGATGATATGTTTAATGTCGTGGAAAGCATATGACATGGCTCGTTGAAAAGTGTCTCCAGCATTTTTGAGACCAAACGACATCTTTCTGTATGCAAAGGTACCCCAGGGACATATAAAAGCCATCTTATGCTGATCTTCAGGACGGATGGAAATTTGATTATAACCAGAAAAACCGTCCATGAAGGAAAAAATCTCATTACCCGCACACTCGTCAATAATCTGATCAATGAATGGCGTGGGGTAATTATCTTTCGGACAAGCTTTGTTTAAGTCCCTAAAGTCGATGCATACTCAGATTGTTCCTTGCTTTTTATCTACAGGGACTAGATTAGAAACCCAATCGGTAAGAGGAACAAGGTATATAAAACCCGCCTTGAGCAACTTCTCTACTTCGGCTTTAATGGCTGCAACTTTCCTAGGATTAACCGATCGAAGTCTTTGACGAACCGGCTTAGCGTTTTCATACGTCTTGATCTCATGCTGAACTATAGAAGGATCAATGCCAGGCATTTCTTCATAAGACCAAGCAAATACATCTCGAAATTCCTTGAAAAGGTCGGTGTAAATTTGCACTTCTTTAGGGGAAAATTCAATTCCGATGAAGAGATTCTCAATCACGTTAGGGTCCCTAGAGATGTTTATAGATATCGTTTCTGAGATCACCGACATATTACCTTCGGCACGAAAGTGTGCTGGAGCCAAAGGGTTTGATATCTTACAAACATCACTAGTGAATAGCTTGGAGAACCTAGCTTTCACTTCCCGCAATGGAGGAAGGAAATATGAACGATGGTGTAAGTCTTCTCAAGGTCGATCTACACCCATCATCACTTCGAGGATTGCTTCTTCAGAAGGTAAAACCGTATTTAAGCAGTCCAAGGCGGAGGTGGAATCAAAGGCCCAAGCCGGGGCCACATAACCCTCAAACTCCTCTTCGGAAGAAGGAGTGGAGTGGTTGTCTGCGGAGTTAACGATAGACTGGTATCTAAGCTCAGCTGCAGACATAGGGGATGCCATTCCACTTACTTGTCCTTCAACTAATGTGGTCATAGGTGAAGGCAAGATCCAAGGGTCCGAAAAATAATGAGTTCGGAAGAACCCTTCTCGAGGAGACTCCTTGGATGTTGAAACGACATTGATTCGAGCGATAGGAGAGGGAATCTCAAAGGTACCCATCAATGAGGAATACATCCCAACTCCTAGATTCTCCATAGGCGGGCGAGGGTTATCCACTAAGGGGACAATAGAGTCAGAAGTTGCTTGAGGATCAATTGGACAATAATCCAATTGATCAACCTTAACGATTTTCCCTTCATGAGGAAAGCAGATGACACGAAATAGAGCCGAAACGACGACATCCATCTCGTATACCCAATTCCTTCCTAAGAGGAGATTATAGTCTAGGTTAGCATCTATGACCTCTACTTCAACATTGACGACCTTTCCTCCAACACATATAGGAAGGCCGGGATAATCCCATGCGGCTTATGAGAATGCCCATCAAACGCAGTCAGCAGGGTAGGTGAAGGAACAGCCGAAGGAGATCCAATGGCCTGCTAGCAAGACATCGACATGACGCACGTGGAAGCTCCTTCATCAATAAAGGTGCGAAAATATTAATCTTTCAGTATGTAGACTTTATCTAGAAAGCCATGTGATGAGGGAGTCACTTTTTGACATTTAACATGTCAAAAGTGAGCACTAAAGAGTTGGTTGGATCAACTCCCTCAATTGCCGAGAGTAAAGCACTTCGCTGAGCCGGACACGACTAGAGAACCTCTAAAGCGGACATGGTGCATGGACTTTGGGCCAGATCCTCCACAATGGAATAATTCTGGGCGGCCCTAGCGTTAGGATTGATAGTCGCACGTTTAGCGGAACCTTTCGGTATCCGTGGTATAGTCTTAATAGGGGGTCGCTCAATATGAAGGTCGGTATTTTCGGGAGCAATTTTTTCCTTGGAAGTTTCGGCTTCACCATAATCACATGACTGAGTAGCCACATGTACATTAGAACCCATCATGAAAATGTTCGATGATTTTTCCCCTTCCTGGCTGCCCCCTGAGGAGGTACCCGGATTTGAACTCGCGCCATCAAGCAATTGCTGCCATTGGGGAAAAGGGTTGGTTAACACAGCTTGAGAACTAGAAGCCCCTTGCTGCCCTAACAAGCACTGAGTGTCCTGAATCTTTGGGCAGAGATGAGTTAAATGGTCTCCACTACACAACTGGCATGGAAACTTGACTTTCTTTTTAGACTCATTTCTACCCCCACCAACATTATTGCTGGATTTATTTGTGTCATCCTTCCCATCCTGATTCTTTTTCTTACCTCGTCCTTTCTTTTTCCCATTGGAGTTTTGATTTCCTTTGGGTTTATTAGATTTGACGGCATTAATCGAAGAGGGTTGGGAAGACGAAGTAGTAGACGATGTGACTTGGTCGTTTAAAGCAGTTTGAAATGACAACTGCTGCAATTGGCTCAGCAAGTTCACTGCATTCGTGTCTACCGATCCAACGATACCATCCCCCTGGGGACCTGGCTTCGACTTGGCTATGTCAACCTTCGACCCAGGAACATCTAGCAAGTATTTTTGTAGGATCCCAGACTGAGAGTAGATCAATTCTAACTGCTGGGCCCTAAAAATAGATTGCTCCTCGGAGTAAACTCCGGACATCGAGACATCCTTAGAGATCTCAGGTTGTAAAGATTTCAAAAACCATTCTAGACGGCACTTCAGAGGGATTTCGGCTTTAATGAGCCTCTTTCTCCATCTCCATTCCTGAATATGGTCAGAAATGTGAGTTGCCATGTCCTGACGAAAATTGGCCAGAAGTTTAGTTCCGGCATCATAATGGACGGGCAACTGGAAATGATTTAAGAAAATATTAGCTAAGTCGGCAAAAGATGTAAAGCTACCCCCTGGCAACTCTATATACCATTTGGCTGCATTACCAGTCAAGATGCGCTGAAAAAGTCTCAACCTAACTAAATCATCAATAAGGGAGTTCAACGAGCACCACAAATGGAATGTGGTCACATGGTCGCCTGGGTCCTCACCACTCTTTCCTTCGAATTTTGGAATGTCCGAAGGGAGTTTGGTTGGGACCGGAGGCTAGGCCAGATTATATATGATTGGATCATTTGTTAAGTTTATGAGGTCTGGCAAGTTCAAAGTTGCTAGAAACAGAAGCCTAGGAGGACGTTGGGGGTTCTACCCAGACTGGGCGGAACTCCCAAAGTTCTGAAAAGATTGGCCTGGATTTTGGAAGGCACCAGGCTGCCCGAAGTAACCTACAGAACCAACTGAACCAAAAGGCATGCCTTGTGATCCAGCATAACTCAGAGTTTGACCAACTCCGGCCGCAACACCTCCATAACCGACGAAGCTTCCTCCTAAAGGATTATAAGGAGCAGACAACCCCTGATAAGGATCCCAAGCAGAGGCTAGGGGAGGAATGCTTCGAAATGAACTAACCATGGAGTACGGTTTATTCCCTTGCTGGCTAAGAAACAAATTCCCAGTTCCCATACTACTAACCATAGGGTTAGCCCAACTTTGAAAAGGATTGCTACCTTGTCCTAAAGAAGAGAAAGGCATAGATCCAATTGTTGGGTTGGAATGTGGTATATGACCACTCCCAAAAGGAAAACCCTGGAATGAAGCCGATCCACCCATCATGGATGTGGCGGCACTAAACGGAACTGACGGAATACCCTGTGAATGGGTGCAAAATGGGAAAAATCCAGAACTAAAAGCATTGGTTTGGGAGTTTTCACTAGTAGAAGGATTGGAGGTAGACTCAACTAAAGATGTGCTAGCAAAAGACCCGAATAAAGAAGCGGAGGGGATGGAAATAGTTCCTCTCCCTTGTATAGATATTGGAGTCTACACAGTCGTAGCACTTGTAGTAGAAGCCATGCTTCCAGTAGTGGTCATCGATGGTAAGTGTGTAATGTGACCTAGACTTGACGGTTGATGCGTTGGAGACCCAACGTATTGCAATACTTCCGGATGACTAGGAGGTAGGGAGAATTCAAAGCTGCTAACGACTCTGAGAGTTCTTCTACCTCTACGTTATCTTGCGTCCGAAAGAGAACTCGAGAATGTACTGGAGTATTTCTCTCTTGTCCTGTGGAAGTACCAGGTCTATCTTGAACAGTGATGCCCCCGAGGGGAGGATCAATCCCCAATGCGTCAGCTGCCACAGGATGAAACCCGCCGGCAGTATTACCTCTGCGCCTTCTAGGTGAAGGCTCTGAAATCGGTGGTGAAAGACCACGAAGTCTTCGAGATCGTCTAGGCAATTGGTCAGCCACTTCGAATTTTTTTTTAAGATCTAACTAAAGACTCAAAAAATTGAAAGCTAGGCCAACTAGGAGCACAAAGCACACACTATAAAGTCCCTAAATATATCAGCTAGTCAAACAACTTCCAAGTATTTCCGCTCTGGGTGATTAGGACCGGACACTAAAATACGAGAAAGTGAAGTAAGGGGCCTTTCAAAGATAGTCTGGGATAATGATGACCCAGTCCTATCAGCGAAGGTAACAGAGGAAGTTACGCTGACCTCCTAACAATAGCCTACGTCGGTGCAAGCCCCCAAGCTTCGCAAGGGTGCCCTCCAGTAGTACCGTTGAGAGTGATACAACATCGACCTCAGGTGCCACGGGATTCCCCTCCACAGCCACCTGTGTAGATCCCTAAGAGTAGCAACTAAGGTAACCAACTCGTATAAGAAGCCAGGCGAAATAGTCGTGAGGTAAGTTTGGACAAGTAGGAGAGGGGGTATCTCTCTTCCCTGTCTTTACAGACCCTCGTGCTTAACTCCCAGACCCAGAGCTTTTCTGGTCTTCCTAACGCTATTGGATTTTCACTCACTATTCAGACTCCTATGTTTGACAGTTTAAAATGGCCTTGGAGAGTTAACTCTCCACTCAATTCACTATTCAAACTCCTATGTTTGACAGTTTTAAATGGCCTTGGAGAGTTAACTCTCCACTCACCTAATCCAAGGCCCTAATATATCTTAAAACTTGTTGATGTATCTAACTTGACAAATATAAAGTTCTAGTATATTTTAAATTAGCGCTTGATTTTAATGGGCTGTTATTTAAGACAAGGGATACATGGAAGTGAAACTAGTGGTGTTTTGATGCAAAATAAATTAATAAAAACCAAACTACATGCAAATGCACTTGTTTTCGTTTTTCGATGAAAAGAAATTTCTATAGGGTTCAGAGGAACTTCAAATAAAGCTACAACTTTTTCTTTTATTTTCTTCAAACTTTACACTCACAAAAGCTAACAAAACTATAAATGCCTAGAAAGATGCACAAACTAATCCTAATGCAACAAGTACATGCCGATGCAAAATTCAAAACTATTCTTAAATCAAAAGATGAAAGTTGCTTGTTTATCGATTTTAGATTTTCCACTTAAATGTTCAGATGGAATATAAGTTTTTGTTGCTTATTTCGTCTAAGCACTAAAAGCAAGATGAAGACAGACAAATAGGCACTTTCACTCAACAAAAGGGAAAACTCAATCAAAACAAAGTTCAAGAAAGCAAAACAAAGTTTCAAGAAGTTTCCTTCAAAAGCAACTCAAAAACGACTTTTCAAAAACGCTCTAACAAGACTGAAGCTTGATGACTGAAAAATAGGCAATGAAGCACTTTGTGAGTTTACGACACAAAACAAGTGGGAACTCAACAAAAAAGGTGCTTTGAAATGCTCTTAACAATCAACAAGCAGCGAGACGAGCTTGGCAATGGAAACCAAAAGATTGAAAAGACAACTTTCAAGGAAGTGTGAACAAACGACTTTCAGAAAGCAAGAAAAGCAGATGGTCATAAAAATAGTTCAAACATGCAAACCAAAAATTCATTAAAACAAAACTCAACACAAAGATCGAAATCAATCTTTCTGCCCTGAATACACAGAGCAACCAAGATTCCTTGCGAGAAACCTTGTGTGCTTAAGCAAAAATAAATGACGTTTGCAAGAAAAACGAACAAGACCAACCTTTTCA
>APFE030930840.1:23689-50445 GCA_000404065.3 Pinus taeda
GGCTCCAAGTGGAACCATCTCCCAGATTCGTCCAGTCTCAAGCCTTTAACAAACTCCTTCCATGACTTACTCCATGATATCTCAAGTAGTATGAAATCATCAACACACACAAGGAAACAAGGGTTTCTTGTAGAATGGGGGAAGTACAGGAGGCACAAGGATCTTCAGACCTGGTAAGGGAAATCTCAGCATAGTAATCTTTCTCTCTCTTCTCTCCTCCTTTGGCCTTCCCATAGAAGCCTTTTTATAATTCTCCCAAAGTAGTTTTTTAGTTGGGAATTCGTTGGGAACAGTTGAGCCATGAGCACTAACAGGTAATCAACAGGTAAAACCCTTGATCTCCACCCGAAATTAAGGAGATTTATTTTTTTAAAGTGTTTTTAAACATATACGCGGGTTGGGTATACACAGACCTGCGTATACACGCGTTTAGCTCAGGGCAATGTCGCGTATAAGGAATAAAACACTGTTTTTTAAATTTGGGACCAGGTCTGGAAGGAGGGGTTGCCCCTAGGCCATGAGTGCAGCATCACAAACCTCAAGAGTGAGATTTGGAGCTATAACAATGTACTGCTAACCCTGTTGTGTTGTCAAAGTTTCAAATGCTTTTAGGGTTTATTGGCCTAAGTTGTTTGGTGAGGAACATACCTATGTTCGGGCTTGTGAGAAATGTCAAATGTTTGCAGAAAAACAGAGGTTGGCACCCCTTTCCTTAATCCTCATGTTTATAGAAGAACCATTCAGGCAATGGGGGTTGAACTTCATTGGAGAAATACACCCACCATCTAGTGGTCAACATAAATGGATACTCACAACCATTGATTATTTCACTAAGTGGGTGGAGGCCATCACAACCAGAAATGAATTGACACATTGGTTATCAAGTTTATAGAGGGGAACATCCTTGCTAGGTGTGGTTGTTCAAGAAAAATTGTCACTGATAATGCCCAGGTATTCAAGTCACAAGAGTGAAGAGATAACCTGCAGTAGACTTTCGATCATCAGGGTCACCAATCCAATCAAAATCAGTGAAACCAACCAATAGAGGAGATGCTTATGCACTGTAATGAATCCCAAACTAAACTGTACCTCGAACATAACAAAGTATTCTTTTAGCTACTTTCCAATGACTTTAATGTGGGTTTTGCATAAACCGAGCAACAAGGTCAACAACAAAGGAAAGGTCAGGATGGGTATGGGTCAGATATAAAATTTTTCCAACAAGCTCACGATATAAAGTAGCATCAACTTTAGGGGAAGTACAAGTGACTGAAAGTTTGGGTCTAGATTGAAAGGGAGAAGGGGTTGGATTATAATCTTCCATGTGAAAGTGGCGTAGAAGATCATAGGCATACTTGGACTGGGAAAGGGAAATACCTTTTTTGGATTGCAAGACTTGAAGACCAAGAAAATAATGCAAGTGTCCTAAGTTTGTCATTTCAAACTGCGTTTTAAAGCTGGACTTTACATGCTATTTAAGGTTGGGATCACTACTAGTAAGGATAAGATCATCAACATAAAGAGCAAGAAGGATAAGAGATTTTCCCACTTTCGTGGTGTAGGCAGTGTTGTCAAAATGACACCTAGAAAATCCAGTATCTAAAAGAAAGCTATCCATTTTGGCATACCAAGCCCGAGGCTTGCTTGAGACCATAAAGGGATTTCTTAAGCTGGCATACAAGGTTGGAGTCTATTTGTATAAAGCAAGGAGGTTGTTCCATATAGATTTCTTCATGCAAGTCCCCATGTAAGAAGGCGGGTTTAACATCCAATTGATGGACTTCCCATTTGAAAGAGGCAGTAAGGGAAAGAATAAGGTGGATAGAGTTCATTTTGGCAACAAGGGAGAAGGTTTCAGTATAGTCAATGCTTTCAACTTGTGAAAAACCCTTAGCAATAAGATGAGCTTTATGTTTATCAACTTTTCCATTTGGTCCAAACTTGGTTCTTTAAACCTTTTTGCATCTAACAAGTTTTCGTCCCTTTGGAAGAGGAACAAGGTCCCATGTATCATTTCCCAATAATGAACGATATTCTTCATTCATAACTGTGTCCCAATCTGGATGGCCTGAAGCTTCTGCAAAGGTGTCGGGGTCATAATTCGTTGAAGCTTGAGCCAGTAAAGAAGAGGCTCTATGAAACTGAGAACTTGTACGATGTTGATCTGTAGGGTCACCTCCAACAGCACCTGCTGCATCCCGAGTAGCGCGAACCCATTTTGGAAGATGAGGAGCTGAAGGAGGATCCCAAGAAGGTGGGGGAAGATTGTCATCCTCGCTGTCATCATCTGAAGAAGGAATATTTTCAAAAGTAGAAGGGATAGAGAGAGGTGGCACATCCACTGAACTAGGCTCGTAGGCTGATATATTTTCAACAAACTTTACATCTCTTCTAATGATAACATTTTTGGATTTAGGTTGAAGAAGTCTATATCCTTGGACATCTTCAGAATATCCAACAAAAATACATTTTTCACTCTTAGGTTCTTCACTTCCAAAAACACGGAAGCAACTTACTTATGGTTTAATTGGGCTCCATGCTTCTTCTGGAGTGATATTCTTTAAAACCTTAGTAGGAGTGCGATTTACTATGTATTTCGCATAGTTAATTTCTTTTGCTAAAAAATTAAGACTAAGTCCTTTAGATTGAATCATACAATTAGCCATTTTGTTTAAGGTGCGATTCTTCCTTTCAGCTACACCATTTTGCTGTGGAGTATATGGAACAATATGTTGCAATTGAATTCCATGCTCAGTGGAAAAGTTGATGAATTTGTTGTTAACATATTCTCTACGATGATTAGATCTTAGCTTAAGAATTTGATGTCCAAATTGTTTCTCAACATAGGCCTTAAAGGCCAAGAACATGATAAAGACTTCACTCTTGAGTTTTAAAAAGTATACCCAAGTGCGTCTAGAGAAATTATCAATGAAAGTTAAGAACTACTTGTAGCCAGAGAATGAAATAACTGGAAGTGGACCACATAAATCACTATGCACAAGCTGTAAAGGGGTTGAGGTTTGTCAAGAGGCACATTTTTCAAAACTATCTTGATGATGTTTTTTGAGTACACATCTGGAACAAACATCATCTCTCCAAGATACCATAGGAAGATCTGTCACCATATTTTATTTACATAGATTTTAAAGGGAGCGATAGTTTAAGTGACCAAATTGCTCATGCCAAAGTTTGCTCATTTCATCATTATGAGTAACAAATACCGAGGGACGAGTTGATGACCCAAAGTTGTTAAACTTATACAACATTGTAGAATCATCAACAATGCTAGTAGCTAAAATCTGTCTAGGATCTCTTAGGTCCTTAATTACAACATCATGAGGTAAAAATTCAACGATTTTACCTTTACCTAAATGAGTTATCTGATATACAGATAGAATGTTGCAGGATAAGGTAGGAACACATAATACATCATTAAATTGACCACTGTCTAGATGAATAGTTCTAGTTCGTACAACACTGAGAGATTTATCATCACCAACATATATATATTTTTGGTGTTACAATCATTTAAAGAAGAAAACATGGCTTTGTTTTTGGCTATGTGATAAGAATCTCCAAAATCAATGAGCCGCTCACGAGAATGAGAAGAAGAAGATACATTTAGTGCATAACCAGACCAAGATGCTTGACAACCACATGCAGAAAGTGCTATTCCTGGAGATGAAGTTGAAGTTGAAAAGTGCTCCAAATGGATGTTATGCTTCTTCATTGCTGCTTTCAAGGCTTCCATTTTCTCAAAACATTTGGTTTCTAAATCAGTATCACGATTACAAAAGTTGCAATGTTTATCAGTCTTATTCCCTTTGTTTTTAGTTGCCTTATCATTTTGTTGAGTTGATTTTTCATTGTGAGAGTGAAATTGCATAGGACCCTTGTTTGGTTTAGGACCATTCTTTTTAGGATGCTGCTCTTAGGATTCTTTGAACTAGGTTTTCGCTGGGCTACTAAGACTTTCTTAGAAGAGTTTCGAGTATGAAGAAGACCAATATGTAAGAGTTTTTCTTTCTTTCTTATTAAAGAATCACAAAAAACATCAAAATAGGGGGACTTGTAGGTTCGTCCTTGAGAAATAAAGACTTATCTAGTAGAATGGAAGGTGGAATCAAACACAGAGTAGGTTGACATTAACTTAGTAAGAATGGAATAGATAAGGCTACCGTCTTCTTTCTTAACCTTAACACCTTCCAAGAGAAGTCTAAGGGTCTTGAACTTGGACAAAAAATCTTTAATGGAAGAAAAATTAATGTGGTCCAACGTAAGCAACTCATTTTCGAGTTGATTGGATCTAATTTCATTTTTAATTCCAGAAACATTACTGAGATTTTTCGTTGCTTCATCGAGGGTATCAATTTATGCGATATGGAATCTAAGGTATGGAGAAATAGACATCCCTATAAACCCATGTGCCCTATCTTGCTTATTTTCTCATTTGGCTTGCTTATCTTCATCTTGAGGTTTAGAGACTTTGCCTGAGGCTATTCTATAAAGACCTTTATTTCTAAGTAAATCTACCATTTAGGATAACCATTGGAAGTAGTTGGTGCTGTCAAGAATAAATAGGCATGGAATTTCCATTTTAAAAGAAATTGAAGATGTATATGCTGAAACTAAGTGTTCAAATGGAAAGATCTCGAAAAATTAGGCCGATTAAAAAAATATGGCTCTAAAAACGACTTCTGGATGAAGAAGTTATGGATTTTTGAAGAAAAGTTGTTGAAGATACCAACGAACCACGTGAATGTTTGGAAGTTGATGATAATATTATATTTAAAAAAAATTCCTTGCCAGCCCCCCCCACCGCATTTCCAAACTTAATCTAATTAGCTCACTACAAAAAAAATATTACTTTATGTGACCCACTTTTATAAGTACGTGAAAATCACTTTTACAATGATACTTTATGAACTATCCACTAAATTGTAACTTAAATAAAAGATAAAGTGACTTTAGAATTATAAGTGACTCACTTTTTATAATGGGTGAGAACACTTTTACATAAAGTAACTTGAAAATATAAGTTACATGTGCTTTTTGAAAAAGTAACTCAACAAAAAGAAATACTTGAATCCAAGACCTCTATTCTCATAAAATAACTTTAGACGAAGTGAACTAGTTTAAAATGTTAGTAATTGTTGGAAAGGAGGAACGGTGTTGTTTTGTTTTTTTTTTTTACTGAAACTTTGGGGTGCATGCTTACTTGAAAAACCCCTTTTTTCCTATAAAACAAAAAAAAACTACACAAACCAAACGAATAAGCAAAAGAATCCAAGCCTTACGACTTAAAACTATATTTGGCTAGAAACTAGATATTTTCCTCAATGTTTCTGATTTTTGAAGATCACACTAAGGCGCGGCGGAAAAGAGAATACACATGAGAAAAATCCTTTCTTTTTGTTTCTGGTTTGCCCATATCGCATAGAGTTGCGGGGCAAAGAGCATACGCATAAATGAAAGATATAGATCTGGCAATAATTTTTTTTTTTTGTAAAGGACTATAAATTGAAATAAACAAAGAGATAAATAACTATAACTACAAATAAGCACTGTATACCTCCACATCTTTAAAATGACGTAGGTAGGGCTACTAGAAACTTTTTCGTGTGAAACGAAAGGGGTTCCTCACTGGAACAGATGCTCCTAACACAATAAAGCATTTGTCTTGGCCCAAGAGCAATCAGAAACAGTGGATCTAGGAAACGACAGTCAGAAGCAATTGTATCAACTTCGGATTTGGATCACCAACAAATGCGGCCCTCGAATAGCTTCGATACCATGTAGGAATTTATAGGGTAAGTTCCTTAGATAAAACACCAAAGGACACTGCTCACAAACAGATCACAGATTAGTACACCAGTATTCTTGATGTGATTAAAATCCTCAAAGAGGGAAACAGTTAGCCTGAGCTAACGCGGCCACTTCAGAGAATTTATTAATGTGAAAGTAATAAAAATTACATAAGCTTCTCTCATGAACAGTCACCTAACAAATGACCTTCCATGCTCTTTAAATAGAAATCATGGACCAATCGGGTGTTAAGCCACGAATCAAGCATCGGTAATACTGATGAGAGAATGAACTGTCAGATCACTTCATGTCTAGAACATATCGTGTCCATTGGATTGTAAGTTACAAAGAGCACATACTAAAGAAACACACTTTACCTAACCATACACTAGACCGAGTTATACTTAATTATTTAGTATGGGTCAGAATATTCTATAAAGTAAAACATTATAGTAGGCCACTCCACCACCTATTACTCACAAGAGAATGGATTGGATGAATCCTCCAACAAAACCTTAGTAAGGATTCTGAAGAAGACAATATCTGAAAATCGGAAGAACTGGGATTCACAACTGAAGTTCGTTCCATGAGACAATGGAGTTACTACTAAGAAGTCCACTGGGAAGTCTCCTTTTGAATTAGTGTCTGGGAAGGTTGCAATTTTCCCTATACAATTAGCAATGGCAGTAGCTAAAATCCTACAAGATGTGGAGGAAGAGCCAAATCCTTTGACCAAAAGAATAAATCAGCTGGTAGAACTTCTAGAAAATAGAGAGCAAGTAAACCATAATTTGATTAATTAACAGGAAATGATGAAATCATGGGAAGTTTGATCCCTTGTGGTTTGGGCCTTTCAAGATTGCTGAAGCAAAGGGCAACAATACTTTTTCGCTAGAAAATTTAGATGGCGAAGTGCTTGGACTGCTTGTAAATGGGCAGTTTCTCAAGCTCTATTTTAAACATTAAGGAGGTCCATTCTCTCTCATTGAAAATACTGGCGAGCCATTGTACATACTAACATTGTTTTGTGTGCTCACTTCTTTTGTTTTGTTTCATGAATTTTTGAATAAAATGACTCCATGCCCAAGGGGGTAAGGCACTAATTTGCAGGCTTTCAGTGCATTACATACAATACACCGTCCCTAGTTGGAGTCAATGTTGTTGTCTATCATATTATTGTATAGGTGTCAAGAGTCTTGCATTGAACACCTTCGGTTTCAAAAATAAATGATTTGAGTTGGTAGATAAGCTTGAATCCTCGTGATACATTAGGAGACTCAAATACCAGGGCCTGCAACTATGGCATACTTCATCAAGAAAGCGCAACAGGGTAAGGAATGATAGCAGCAGAGGAACGATGTTTCAGTTAGAAGTTGAGCGGGATTAAGGGTAGATTGTCGTCCATCTCTGCCCAGGCCAGTCCCCGAAGACACTTCGGGGGGGGCGGGGGGTGGGGTAACTTGCGTGGTAGATAGGTCGATGCTACCCCTTAGAGTTGAATAGTCAGTAGGGCGGGATTCGCCGATCAATGACCCAAATTGATTTCGGGGGGTCGTGGCAAGATCCCACCCCCACACTTTCACCTGCAGAGGAAGGTGGGGATCACCTGCCATGTCATGAACTCGCCAATGTCGTCGACAAGTGAGCGATGAAGGTAAAATGGTAAAATCCTCCCTATGCTCTCGCCCACCTGTCACCTGTCACTTCCCTAATCATTTTCTTCCACATGTTCCCTCCTTGACGTCAAACGACTGTTGCCCCCTCCACCTATAAGAACCCTTCCCTGTTCAACCATTTGATTTTCAAATTGTTTTCCTGTTACAAATTCTCTTTGCTGTTTGACTGGTCTGCAATGCCGTTCGTCCACCAAGCCGATCCAGAGTTTCTACCAATGCCGCTTTTCAACCATCACCTGGGCAATTAGGTAACTTGTTGGTCTCCCAAACTGCAACATCTTTCTATATGTGTGATAAAAATGAAGAAAGAGGCCCCTAAAACCCCCAAAGCCCGAGAAGTCAAACCTTCCTCCAATGTTGAGCTGCTGATGGACACGAAACCACATATTTTAGGTCCCCATGTTCTTACCACCTTTCGGACCTCTGGTTCGACATGTATGGCCACCATGTCAGAGAGGACCCGTTACAAGTAGTTGACTCTGGGTTATACTATCAAATTGCACCCTCTGTATATTATTTCCATGAGTTCATTTCTTGGCTAGCCACTTCATATGTTGAGGAGAAAAACTATTTAGTATCTACTATGGGAGCCAAAATCCTAGAGGTAACCCTAGAGTTGATTGAGAAGGCTTTGATATATCTAGTCTCCCTTGAGCCTAGAAATTCATAGAAACCACTTTGATTTATAGTTACATTACCCTCTCAACTGGAGAGCAATAATATTTTCTACAAATGGTCGTTACCCCAAGCTTGTAGTCTTTGCCCATCGCTGATAGTTTCCCAATATACATCTTTACAGAGTCTATAATTGCTCATTTATTTGGGGATGATAATGCCAATATGACCAATAAAGCCTCCCTAGGATTTCTGAGGGAGATGATGCAACCTGATTACTTGTTTGACATACCCTCTTTCTTGGTAGAGTCCATAAAATTTCAATTGCACCATTTCCTAATCACCTCATATTTCATATACTATTCCTTACTATTCTATTTGTTTGTGTACACCCATGTAGACGAGTTTGAATTCCTAGGTCTTAGTCTGATGGCACCTAACAAGCAGAGAAGTTCTGTTTTCGATTGGGATGTTGCTGTTAGGAGGAGATTGGATAATGATGGCTATTCCCAATTTGTATCTTCTTACATGGCCGTTGCTTACAAAATCATTCATAATGTTCCCACCCCCAAGAATCCCGCCTCAACAAAAAGTGATCCTCTAGCTCAGCAAGGATACCAGTGTGGGAGATTGGTATTTGTTTGAGGAATATACAAAGATTAGGGTTTATGGGTGTGAGCTTCCTCCTTATTTCTTGCCTGTGTTCATACAAATGAGGATAGTTGCCCTGGAATTCATTTTTGAAAATTGCAATGTGAACCATGTCCAATTTGTCCTTGCTAAAATGGGGTACATATTCAAGTTGGGTAAGCCTATAGGCCCCTTCATTGTTAACTCCAGACAGACCTTTCAGGCAGTTGAGGATTTACTGAAACAAATGAATTTTGATATGGGAGATGTTTGGGATTATGACCCTCATGGTGTCATTACAAAGGAGAGGAAAAACATAAATGCTTCAACTTATGATCTTGAATATAGGCCTGAGATTTAATGGAAGGCTATCTTTGATTCATGGCCCATTAACATAGAGATGGAGATTGAGACTCCAGCTACAAAAGACAAGGTGCAAAAGAGGATCGTGGATGAAACAAGAAACGTGGAGATGGAGGATGTCCATACCATCAAGAAATCCAAGACTCAAGAAGAAGAGGAAGAAGAAATAGAAACTAGGTTGGTGGAGATAAAGCCATACCAACCAGGTTTCCAGGTGACTCTGGAAGACCCACAACAAGCTGCTGCCTCATCATCCTCAGAGGTAGCCATTTTGAGTTCAGCAGGGAGTACAACCATTACTGAGCTCATTTGGCCTGCAAGGAAAGTAATCAAATAAATAAATAAAAAGATTAGGGAGGAGATGCAACAACAAATGACATCCCATTCGATCTCATATCATACTGGACTCCTGGCTACAATGGACCTGGAGAGGAACCAAATGAAATTCTCATTACACCACCTATTGGCACAATCACTACCATTGGGCTCCTAGTTCAAGGCTTTGGATGTGTCTTTGGACTTGGCAAGTGTTCCTCTACTTGACAAGATCAACTTCGAAAAGCAAGTGGGAGAAATGTTGTATAATGAGCTAAATCAGAATGCCATGACCATAAGCAAGGATGGGAAGCTGTTAGAGAAGGCTGCAACCAAACTGAAGCAAGAGAGCTAATTCTAGAGGTCTATAGATACAGAATGAGAAATTCAAAGAATTGATTGTGAAGCTGGGAGTGAACCCAAAGGACAAAGCCACATTTGAGACCCTACTCCAGAGCTCACAAGTAGAGATTCAAGAGTTGAGGCACAAGCTAAACATGCTAACCAATGAACATGTGCAGTCCAAAGAACTTGTACAGGTGGAGGAAGAGAAACAAATCCTGGCTAAAGAGATGATTGATAGGAACAATGCAGTGGTGGTTCTCAAGCAACAGGTAGCATAGCTTAAGTAGAGGATAGATACTCAAATTTGTGTAGTACTAGTGCCTGGGAACCCTCAGAATCCCACAAAAAATCTCACAAAGACCCTCATTGAGCTCCTGCTCTCGGAAGGGGAACTTAAGAATGTGTTGATGGACTTAAACACTACAAGTGAGCATTGACACAAAAGGAAAAACAACTGGAGACTGCCAAGACCAATGCATAACTAATCAACAAGAGCTTGTAGGTAGCTAATCAGGGGATATTAGAGCTTAAAGATAGGCTTAAAGGAAATATGCCCCTCCTACAAGCTAAACAACTGATATGGGATGAGATAATAATAGAGATGAAGAACAAATGGGAACCAATAACTCTGATGGATGAGAAAATGATTGTGATCAAAGACTATAAGTTCTTCATCCTAGCTGCCAAAGAAGTTGGTGAAAATAATGCTTAGAATTCCAAGAAATTTATCGAGTATGTGAATGAGAAACCACTCAGTGAGTTGAGGGCTATAGATGTGGTGGATAGGGTGTCTGCAATCATGGAGATTTCCGAAGTAGTTCAGAAGGAGGAGGTTAGAGCCAAAGCTGAAGAATGCTTAGAAGTAGTGCTGAAGGACGTGGCTACCTTTAACTCAAAGTTTAAGGAGAGAGTTCTAGTAGGGCTGCCCAGCTGTTGGGATTTCGTGGGATTGTTGACCTTGTGGGATCAATACAGCCAGATGCTAGTAGAGGCCAAAAGCAAGGTTGATTCATCCCACGAGAAGACTTCTACCTTGAATGGTAAATTGTGATAAACTGCTGGGGTTGGTGAAGACCTTATTCCGTCCCAGGTGGAACTACGCAGGGTTAAGTAGTCTTAAAATTTCCTATCATTTGTTTTTTCATGCTCCTCTACCAAACCTAGCATTGTGGCAACGATGCGATCCAACAATGCAACCTCCTAAACCAGTCCATCACAATTGAAGATACTGCTCATTGTGTCAGTCATGACATAGTGCTATTTTATGTTTTATGTAAATATTTTATTTTCAAAGATTCAATGTTAGTTAGTTAGGATTCGACTAGTACAACTGTGCCACTAAGCACGCCGATATCTTTTTGTTATGACGATGCACTATAAAATCAAGAAAGAATATTTTGTAAGAGGTGCTCTTCCTGAGGCCCTAGAAAAAATTTTTATGATACAAAACCAAGGGTTCCGAATTTTGTTTCAAGAGGGAAGCTCTGCAATTGTGAATGAAATGTATGCCTTGTTTGAATATTAATGAATGCTTTTGGTGATTCTGGCTCATCGGACACTGTAGTATGTATTCTCTTTTGTGTCTATTCAATGTACCTTCGCTTTTGTTCCCATATTTCATGTAACAGTAGCTGCTGAATGTGTTTTTTATGAATTCATGAATTCATCTATGTCTAATGCCAATTTAAGATGCTTGCGACTGATAAAAGTTACATCCTTAACATGCACTCCATGTAATTTAACATGTAATTTAAGTGTTTGTTTCATCCATTTCATGTTGAAGTCTAATGCACTAGATTCTTAACTAAGCCATGTGTGTTCAGTTTCATTCCTTTATATTTCCTCTCCAATTCATTGCAACGACTGAGAAAATACATGCTCATGTAATGTTGGTCACTGAAGTCAAGCCTTGATTTTTCTATGAGTATTACTTCACTTCCAGATTTTCATTTCTCTTCTTAAAGAAGATTTTGAACCAACTTGTATTAAAATATGTTAACATTGAGTGTGAGTAAACAATTTTAGCGGATCCTGCAAACACTCATCAAGATGTTCTAGGCACTGGTCTCTCCTCAACCCAGGGGCTATCTCTAGGAGCTACAACAAAGGGTTTGACAATTGAAGATGGCATGAAGAACAAAGAGGGTTGGTACGTAGCTGATGTAATGTTCCTTTTACAAGAGGTTCTTGCAATTAGGATTTTGAAGAAAGTTCAAAGCACAAAAGGAAGCAATGATCCTAATTCATGTTTCTTCAGGTTCGTTGGTGGTCAACTATTTGACCAAGCCCCAAGTAAATGGGAGGTTATAGCTATAGTGGGAGCATTTTGTGTTTAACAAAGAACATGTTCCTTAATAAGAGTGTTAGTATTTGGTACCTTCGAAAGTGTGTCAAAGTCCTTGGTGCACATGCGGAAAAAGAAGGTGCAATTGTAGGTAAAGATAGAGCAGAATTCTGCAAAGGAGGCACTAGAACAAGTTTGTAATACAACATGAGGTATAATTGGTGTTGTAGGTCTGTACAAGTATGTTTTGGCCGTTGCATAGGTCCATACAACAATGTAGATGAGCTGTAGTATTCGAATAGACTAGAGGAGGCCATCACTTTTGTATGCTTCCAACAATTAGGGCGCATGCATGCATGTATCTACCAGCCATAGATAGGAAGTAATACTATTTAAATGTGTTTGTTGTCAACAATACGCAAGCAATGTGCATGTGTTAGACAATATGCATTTCTTTGTTTAAGTAAAAGAGTGTGTTACTAGTTGTCTTTTCTAAGTTAAGATATGCAGTTTTATTTAAACAATTTGTTAATTTTGAATTTGCCTAAGTCTAGTTTAGGAAAGGTGCATGCAGTCTAGTTAAGGCACAAATTTGTATGAGCATGATTGCTTGCATGCCTTAGATCATCTCCAGATGAGGCGCTGTTGTGCATGCATCCAAATTCACTCTACCTACTCTTCTTCCAAGTATGCAAAGGAATAAAGGAGTGAATTTGCTTGCTTATTTGTCTTAGCAGATTTCAGTTCAGAATAAATGATATAGCAGTAACAAGCTTTGACAGTCCATCTACTGAGTAGCTTTATCAACTATACTATAATTTTGTTTTTTGTTTAATAACAATGAGATGATTTAGGATAGATTTGTGAATTTCTGCTATAATTATATGTGGTATGTGTTTGTAGACTTTAGCATCATTAGAACAACAATTTTGAGTGGTTTTTAGATTGTAGCTATGTAGTAGTTTAGGAATTCTTTTAGTACTAGGTCTACTTACCATGTTTTAGAAACTAACAAGAGAACTTTATTGAATCCTGTAGAAGATAATCAACTTTAATAAAAGATATTATACAAGTCACTCATCCTTGAGCACTTTTTCCTTGACCATTATGGCAAATACTTGTTAAACACATTTATCTTATTAATGGTCCTAATATAATTAGTAGATTGATGGGATAAAGTGGCAATATTATAATAGTAAATGTGATATCCTCTTACAACCAATTGATGTTGAATTGGAATGGAAGATTCCATGGCTTTGTTTATTTACACTTGTGATTGAATAAGTTGCTACCTTTATAACCACTATATAATGCTAAATCCTAAAAAATGTGATAATTTTAGTTTTGCAATATATTCATAAGTATTTCAAGATTGCAAGGTTTATTTGAAGGAATATAATAGTGATAACTTGCAAAAAGGCAATGGCTTATATTTTACTTGGATTTTTATAAATTTGGTTTCTAGTGTATTCTAGTCTATGACATTTTATTCCCTTTTAGTTTCTCATAGAATGCCCTTTATCTAAAACGCTTTTGGAAATCACATCAATTAAAAGGATATTTGAATACCAGATTGCATTTTCAAGTGTTATTTGTACTTTTTTGTTGAAGAACTTTCATACATTAAATGTTGTTATTGTTTACATGTGCTACTTTTGGTTACAACTTACAATGCTAACATAACTTGCAGTTCTTTGTACACGAACTCAAACTTTGTTAACCTGAATTTAAGGTTGAGGTAGAGTATTGTATTATTGAAGTAGGTGCAAGTATAATATATTAGGTTTATTTAAGAGAAAAACAAAATAATTGAATGCAAAATAAACCAGTGACAGTTGAATTTGATTCTTCATCTATGATGGATTGTGAGTGTGGTGTTAGTTTTAAACAACCTTACGATGTTATTTTTTAGGCATGATGTTCATTTGTATTAGGGTCACTGCTTTAGTAGATAGGATTTGTGTAGAATTTAAATACTTTGGATTTAATTGTAATGTTAATTGATTTAATATGAAATTTCTTTTGGCAGTTTACACTCAACTTCTTTCTTCATGGAGAAAAATAAGAAGGGGGATGTTGAGGGTAAACATAGAGAGTTTACAGAGGATGGATTGAATGGAAAAAGGGCACAATTAGATGCATCTATGACTTCAGTGTTAGATTTAGCATTTGCGCAATCATCAAGGCAACTGTTTATTGCCCTTAGTCAAGAAGATCCAGAGTTGGCCCTTGTGCGGGATTTGCAAGAGTAGGTCTTCTTTGTGAAATTTTATTTTCCTCATGTTTCATAGCATGAATATTTTGTTAGCCTTTTTCTTGGATTCACTGGATGGTGCATATTATATTATTAGAGCATATCTTATACTAAAATGATTGGGACTAGGTATTGATAGTGTTATGTGTGCTTAGACTATCGTCTTTGTAACATATTTTGTAACTTTGGTTTTTTGTTTGTTTGTTTGTTTCTCTTGTTAAGCTCAAGTGGAATTACCCATTACCATGCATGTGGCAAGCGTGGGTGATAAATACTTGCAGCCATAGGTAGATACCCATTCAATTGTGGTTAAAAGTATTCAAATAAATAAATACGTACTATTTTCCTTGGCTAGGTGTCCTCATTCAATTACTCATTGTCATGTATGTGGAAACATGGGTGATGAATACTAACAACCATAGGTAGATACCCATTCAATTGTGGTTAAAAGTATTCAATCAAATAATATGTAGTATTTTCCCTAGCTAGTTGTGGTAAAGGCTGTTTTATGTTATTTTCACTAGTGTATGGTTTGACCGTGCATACAATAAGAGCTTTCATTTCTCATCTATGATTCCAATGAATCATAGAATATTTCATGCATCATTCATTTCCTTAGAACTACTTACTTATAGCAGGGACATTGCCACCTCGTGGCTCTTGTTAATTAATGTAATTGTATATAATATTATATAATGAGTATTAGGATGGGATAATAGATATTTTTTTTTTTTGGTTGTGCTATTTTAGTAAGAGATTCACCAACACTTTACAAAGTTTTATAATTTAGAATTTATAAAGTTTCAAGGTCTAATTCTTTGAAGGGTGCTAGTTCAATGGAAGAGAACCTACTCTACAAGCAGGTGGTTCGTGGTTCAACTCCATCGTGCCCTAATATTCATAGGGAATGGTGACGATAACTATCCATCCCTATATATGTATAAGTAGTGTGGGTTATTAAAGGGCCATCATCAAAAATCATTTTTATATATGAATATGGTGATGGTTAATGAATGTCACCACATATATATATATATAATGAGGGTTATCAAATGTCCATCACCATATGTCATTGTTGTTCATACGAAATGGTGACAATCACTATCCGTCATTTTAATAATTATTTATGACAAACCTTGAATGTCACCACAACACATATTTTTGATGAGCCAACCTTTAGTGATATTCATTTTTTGCGTGATGGAAACTCTTTTGACCATCACCAATGAGCTTGTGGTGATGTTTTTTGACCCTCACCAAAATATGAAATGGTGATGGTCAACGAAGGTTGCCATATATATGCATCAATAGTGAGGGCCATGAAAGGTACATCACCATAAATCATTGCTATTCATAAGAAATGGTGATGTTCATTATCCATCATTGACGGATCTTAAATGTCACTACAACACCTATACTTTTAGTGATGTTCAATTTTTGGTGACGAAATCCATTTTGATTGCCACCAATGAGCTTATGGTGACATTTTTCGACTCACCAATGACCATTTTTGTTGTAGTGTTTGTTTTAAGACTTCTTAGAATGTATATAAGTCATGATTCTAGGATGGTTGTAATAGATGGGTTTATGACATATTTCATACAGTGATAGGAAATCAATGATGCTACTGAAGTGGTCCTTTTGTTCTTTCAAGAAATTGTGAGATTATATAGATGATTAAGGAGTATTAGTTCTGATGGAGATACTTGATTCCTTGGACACTTTTTGGTACTTGTTAAGCCCTATATAAGACTAATGTTAACCCAAAAACCCCTTATTAAGACCTATATATCAAGTGATTACATTTCTACTATTCTATTATTATGTATTATGGAACCCATTTCATTATAATTGTAACCCTTTTTTCCTATATAAATACTAAGGATACCTTGTCTTTGAATAATCAAATATTGTCTTATACATTATATCCATTGTAAAAGGAGGTTTAACCCTTGAATAAGACTATAAATATCATTTTCTTATTATTTTAAGGCATAAGGATCATAACATTTGGTATAACATCTCATGATCCTAGGGTTTTGCTACTTCAAATAGGTCAATGTGGAATTTTCTCTATAACTTTTTCTTCTGAGGTTTCATATGGTGAACATTGGAGAATGTTGGGAAGAAATATTGAGAATTTTCTTTAAATTTCAAATCTTGGTTCACTACATTTTCTAAGATATGTTCCAAGGAAGTTAGGGTTGTTGAATGCCCCTGAAATCACTCTCAAATAAGCCAGTTTGACATTTTCACTATAATTTTTTCTATGAAGGTTCATGCCATGAAACTTGGAACATATTGAGGAGATATTGTGATGAACATTTGATTCACTATAATTTTGGATAATTTCTCTAGGGAATTCTAGGTTCTTGAATGCTCTTGAAATCATTTTTAAACATGTCAATTTGGCATTTTTGTAGTAACCTTTTCTCTATGATGTTTTTGATACTGAAACTTGGACATATTAAAGATAAATATTGGGAAACATCTAGTTCAATTTTAAGATATTTGTTCACTACATTTTCAAGGTTATACGTTGTGGAATTTAGGATTCATGAACATTCCTAAAATAAATTATAAATAAGTCAGCGTGGAATTTTTATATATTTTCTTGTCTTGAACTTTTCAAATTGTGATTTTTTCAATGATTTTGGGAGACATAGAGGTTCCTTAGATACAAATTTTAGGATTATATTTGAAGAATTGGACGTGTGGCATGCTATACAAGTTTTCTCATGGGAAGAGGCTAAAAATCAACAATTTTTGGGAAAGTTACTATAAATCTCACTTGACACATAAAATTCAGTTCACACTTGTGGAATTGTAGACAAGATTTATAAGAGTTAGATCCATAAGGGCTCAAATTTAAGATATATATTAGGAAAAATTTAGTGATTCAAATATTCTCTAAGTTAAGTTTCATAACTTACAAGTGATCTAACTGTTGATTATAAGAGTTGATTTTTTTTTGGTGATCGAAAGTTGTGATAAAGAGAAGTAATATTATTATTTTCCAATATGCCTCCAAAGAAAACTACTATACCAGTGAAATCTACTGAAGGCTCATTATTGACTGACGAAGAAGGTGAAGAATTAGAATTTAGGTAATATCTATTTGAGAAGAAAGCTAACAAAATGGATGGTAGTATGTTGAAAAAGGTGGATCTCAAAAGAGAAACGAAAAAGAAGATGAATGAAAATAAGGAATAACAAAAGAAATGAACAAAAACAAGGAATAATTAGAAAAGAAGATGACTCAAAATAAGGAAGAAATGCAAAAAACCACCAGGGAAAAAAATACAAGAACTACAAAACATTCTATTAAAAAATCTCCCTAAAAGATATGTGGAGATACAACGAAATGATGCACATAAGGAGAAGTATGGTGTTGACAATAAACCTCACATGGGGAGTATGTTATCACAATTGGGGAGCACAAATATTGAATCACAAAACCATAATAATGAATTTTCAATCCAAGATTGGCATCATCAGGGCTTCAAGCTAACATTAAGGAACTACTACATTCCAAAGATTGATATGAGGAAGTTCGATGATAATGATCCTATGACATGGATATGTCATATGGAACAATACCTTGATCTACACTAAGTGGCATCTTTGCAAAAGGTAAATATTGCATCCATAATTTTAGAACAAGACCAACATGTATAATATTAATGACCTTGTGAAAGGAAAAATGATTTTGCTATATCTTGGTCCACTTTTATAAAGAAAGTGATAGCACATTATGGGGATATTATGAGAAATACATTCTCCAGTAAATTGGTAAATATTTGACAAAAAGGTATAATTTTAGAGTACATTCAACAATTCCAAACGTTGAGTCTTAAAGTAAAAAATATTTCACAGGATAATTTGTTAGATCTATTTATGGGAAATTTAAAGGAAAGCATCCAACATGATGTGCATCTTTGTTAACCTAAATATCTAGACCATGCTTTCAATCTAGAAAGGAAAGTTGAAAGTAAAAGTATGACCACTAGAAAATGAGTCACTAATAACTATAGTAAATATCGTGCTCCATCTCCTAAACCAATAAGGTTGACTCCTTAGCAAATGGATGAAAGAAGAGTAAAGGGACTACGTTTCAACTGTAATGGAAAGTACATTAAAGGGCATAAATGCAGAGATAATAAATTGTTCTACATAGACTCTAAGGTGGAAGAAGATCACGAATTGTAATACTAACAATATTTAGAGGTAGAAGAGACTACTCCCACAATATCCTATCATGCATTAGCTAGAATTAATACTTCAAAAACCCTCAAGATAGAAGGATATATCAAAAAGAAAAAAGTATCAATGTTGATTGATTTAGGTAGTACCCATAACTTCATCAATTAAAAATTATAAAAACTTAACAATTGTCTCATATATCTAGCACCAAAGTTTCAAGTAATAGTCACATATGGAATATGGAGGCACCAAAAGTTGTTTAGGGAAGTGAACTCAATATGGGGGAGTATTTGTTGGAAAGTCCCGTGATTACAATACAAATGGGTGGTGTTGATGTTGTATTAAGATTGTAATGGTGACACTAATTGGGGATCAGTGATCTTTAATTTTCAAGACATCTTCATAATATTTACCTCAAAAGGAAAGGAAATTGAGCATAGTGTTATCCAAACGAAACCCTCTAAAGTGATAAGATCTAATGGAATGACAAAATTACTCAAAGAGGGGTAATCGGGGTGTAATGGCACAATTATGTTCACTAAATGGTAAATATTCAATATCATTTGTGTTGGGGGATCTCCATAAAGTTGTCAACAATCATCCCAAGGTATTTGGAGTAATTCCAAAGGGTCTTCCACCTAATCGAGATCATGACCATGTTATTCATTTATAGGAAGGAAGTGTAGCATAAATAAATGAAGAAAGGAAAATCATACTAGAAGTAGAAATAATCCTTGGGACAAGGATTAAGCATTTGAGTGACATAGCAATTGTGGAGTACATCATCTAATAGAAGAACCTACCAGTGGAAGAGATGACATAGGAAGATGATTTATTCTTGGAAAATAACTAGCAAATAGTCAAGTGTTTAGGGAAACACTTCTTTGAAGAGGATGGGCATGTTAAGCTCTATATAAACCCAATTTTAACCCTAAAAATCCTTATTAAGCCATAAATTTTAATTCATTACATTTCTATTTTTATATAGTTTTGTAGGTTAGAACCCTTGATGGTCCTGTTACACACCTAAATGAGTAACCCCATAGGAGAAAGCATTTATCCTATCTTGGATAGTTAGCAAGCTAGTAGCCCCTAACATTCACTTCTTGTTAATGATATTCCATATGCCTCTACCACATGCGTCTTCCATTCACCACTCAACATTTTACATTTCCCCTTAAATGAAGGTGGGCTAGTACTCAACAGGTACTTTGATATTTTTTTCAATCATGTTCTTATACTTGTTTTTTTGGGAATGTAGTATGGGAAAACGTGTGATTTGGAAGATTGATCGATCTTGATTGTAAATATCTTCTTTCACCTTACCAAGGGGGTTAATCTTGGGCCCTACTGTAATGGGACATCCCTTAAGGTTTTAGGGTTATATGAGGGGCACTACTTTGAAAACCTAGATTGGAATAACATGTTCATTCTCCATTACAACATACCTAACACTTTTCATGTCACATTATAATCCCTTTATATACTATCTCCATTCTTTAGGTTCGACTTGTCATTGGTTCATTGGGTGTTGGCACCTTCTTATTCACATCCTTGATTAGGGTTGGGAAACATGCCCTAGAGGTTGATGCAACTAGAAGAATGAAAAAGCATGATACAACCACAAATAAAATAAAAGTAAATTCAAAATGTAAAAGATGGTTGGGTCATAGATTAGCATGTGGGAAAAATCCTAGCATGAGTTCTACCCTCATTAGCCATCACCCAGTTCCTAAGCACTTGATGCTCCCTTTCATCAATAGGAACCCTTGCATGTCCCAACCCCGATGAGTAATAAATTGCTTCATCTTAAGGGGTATAATTGAATGCTACATAATGAAGAAAAATCTTTAACCCTTGAGATGCACATCCAAAATAAAAACATTATAAAAAAGAAGTAAAAGTCACACTAGAGGGGTGGAAAAAGTAGGCTGTTTAAGGTAACTGATGCCTACATGATTTATCCCTACATTACATCACTTATAATGTTGACTCTCATTAGCTAGTCTGCTTGACCATGGAACTTGCCCATGAAGCCTTTTCCGCTCCATTTCCACTCATCTATGCCATCACCTATTGATTGAAGTATTAACATTGGAAATGCCACCTCCCCTTGGGGGTTGGAAGCACCTAATGGGGTTGGCTATTATCCTCCCCCACAAAGGTAGGGAACACCTTTGTGGGTATTGATCTAGTTAGATATTGGAAGTTGATCCTAGTTTGAAGTATTAGTATGCCCTTAAGATGCAATTTTGGTCTACTTAAATGCTTATATGGTCTTAGTCTCTAATGAATAATTAATTTCTCTAGAGTTTAAGTTGGTCTTGGCAATTGTTCCACAATAGACCAAGCCTTAGGCCGACACTAACTCCATAGGCAACCAAGCCCTACAAAGAGGTTGATGACTTAATAGATCTATTTTTTCCCACTTACACCAGAGTGTTGGGCAATTTGACGACTTGATTAGCTAACTCACATCCCAAAGTACCGCCAGGACCTAGGACGTTGATTTTATTTCGCCCAACATAGAGGACTGTTGATTATTGCACCACTAGACTTGACATGCCCCTAAGCTAGCCTTGATAATACTTGATGGGAAGACCATGATTCAAAACCCAGATGAGTATGGTCTTCCCTAGGATGCCTAAGGAGGGCTTGTTGCACTTGATGGATCCCTAATGATGGAGAGGAGGAGCATTAGATTGACCATTGGAGATGCATGGAGATGATGTGGTGGCACCTCAACCTGATTTGGGACCCTTAGAGCTTCTTTGATGATGGATTTGAGGATTACTCCTGAAATGATGGATGATCATGATGCTGGAGACACTTTTAGCCTCCCTTTCACCATGACATGACTTTTGGAACCTAGAAAGGGCATGAAATCATCATTTTAGAGGCTTAAAGCTCACATATGTTTGTCTATTTTGACATAATTGCATGTTTAGCCAATGGGTTGGCCTGTAAACCAAGGTTTGCTTGTGTTTACTCATTATCAAACTTGTTTTAGGGGGTTCATTAGCTAAAACTAAGAGGTAGATTTCGTATAAATAAAGGTCACCACCTTCATACTTCTCATCATCACTTGTGGACTATTTCAACCATCTTAGAACTTTCTTCCTAGTTCTTGTAGTTTGCTACACTTGTGGAGATGTGATCTTTGTGGATATTTTTTTCTATTGGAGACTAGTCCTTCTTGTGATGTCACTTTGAGATAATATAGGATTATTCATTGATATTTTGTGAGTATTGAATATTTTATGGTTATTATATGCCGTGTATTTTTCTAGGGTTTCTTTTTTCTTCGTTTAAATACATATATTTATTTGAAATTTTGGTGAAATGTTGCATCCTTTAATTAATAATATTGACCATACATTTAGAAGCTCCTAGAGATATTTTTCTCTTTCCTTTATCCCTGTATTGAGTGATAGTTAGGGTTTTGAAGGTGGAAACTTAGGGTCCCCTTACTTACTCCCTTTTGGGGTTTGATATCTCCATCGTAAATTTTCCCTTAGAGTCCATCACCTAAGTAAGAGGCACTGGCTTCCACATAAAAAATAAAAAGCTACTGCAAATTCATTATTTCCTCTTTCTCTCTCAATTTTGGCCCTTCAAGGAAAGTTACTAGGTCGAGGGCATAACGTCAAAATCTTCCTTTTCCCATGGTTGGAATAACCTCCCTAGGGTCGATGTCACAAACCTTAGGTAATTTTATCCTAGGAAACCTTAATCTGGCTTTAGGATTCAACTTAGATATTTTTGAAGGCTTACGGATCCTTCGTGTTGATCATACCTACCTTATAAGTCTTTTCTTGGTCTTATATGCTTAGGTGTGCCACTTTTGTATCATAGTTTCAAACCCTAGGCTATAAGAATTCTTAATAGGTTCCTTGGTGGGCATGCTATTCCTTCCGATATTGAATTGAGCCTTGTTCTTAGTTTGAGTGCTCTTCCTAAAACTATTGAAGCTGTCACTTGTAAGTTGTTTCCTTATAACATCTATTAGGTGATTTATATTAGGAATCCTCCTTTCTGGTCAAACTCCACTAAAAAGAGCATGGGGTGGAGTGCTGAGGTGACAATAGTCTTCACCTCATTGTTGTTTCTTGGTCCAACCCTTGCCTTGTGAGGCCTCGTAAGACCTACTAGATTTTGAGGCAACAAGTCACATTTTATTATAAGTTTACCCCTTGTCTCCTATTAAGGAGACCTAGTCTTAGAATCATCAAATATTTTCTTGTACATTGTATTCATTGTAAAAGGATGTTACCCACTCAAAGAGGACTATAATTATTGGTTTGTTATAATTTTTAAGACATAGGGATCATAATAATACTTTGGAAGCAGATGGGCTTCAAATTGTTGTAAATTCCACATACAACCCATAAATAGAAAAAAAGATTAAGATGGTTAATTGATGTGAATTTATTGAGCAGTTGAGTGGAGAAAAACTAGGACATTGGGATTTGATTTTGGCCCTGGACGAATTCGACTAAAATGGTTCAAACAATAGGTCTATTAGAGAGAGTCATTTGAGATCGTTTATGGCAGGTCGCTGAAGGGAGTTTTGGATTTTGTTAAGTTTCTAAATATGGAGGATAGAAGGAGTGTTAATGCAAGTGAGTTTGTAGATGATATGCTATAAATGACTAAGTGGGTCAAATTAAAGGTATAATAGAGTAGTACCATATATAAGAAAAGGGTAGATATGTGAAGAAGGTAAAAGGATTTTGAATAAGTAGAACTAATGATGACACATTTAAAGGAGATATTTTCGAGAGTACATATAGTAAACTCAAGTACAAGAAAATAAGGCCATTTTGAATCTTGAAGAAGATATATAACAATATATTTAAGTTGGATATATTGAATAAATTTTACGTCTCCATGATATTCAATGTTGTTGACTTGTACGAGTTTCACAAAGGAGAAGAGGATGATGAAGAAGGTACCCTAGATGAGTGGAAGAAACCATTTCCCATTAAATCAATTGATGAATTAGAGAGATTCTTAGTAAAAAGGGTCAATAAAAGGACTTCAAATAAAAGGCTTATGAATATTTGTCCATGCAGAGAAATAAAATATTTGAGGATGCATCGTGGGTATCTAAAGAAGAATTGACACACTTGAAACGACCTTCCTCCTTTGTAACATCTACAATAGTAACTACATTAGCTAGAAACTCATGTTTTTCTTAGAAAGGATCCCCCATGTAGGAGAAATCTGGCCTAATGTAATCCACATTAAGTGATTTTAATTAGTGGTTATAGGATGATATAAGAGTGTTGTGACACCGCCTTGCTCTTATAATGCTACACCACCACCTTTTTGTGATGTTCTTGTGACTTCACTATTGTTGCAACAATGTTGCAACTCTTTCGTTGTTGTGATTCCACCATTTCTATTACAATGTTACAACCCTTCTTTAACACTATGGCACATGTCTTGCTGCACTTGCTTGTGTCTTAAGGGTCTTCTTAACAAAATCAATGTGCCACCTATGTGAGGAATTGATGACTATATTGGAAAGTGATGATGATGATGTTAAACTATAGTGATTGTTCAATATGAAAAGTAATAATTATTAGATTCATAAATAGACGAGGAAGTTAAACATATGTGACTATTTAGTTTCCCAACCATCATTTAAGAGCAAGGAATGGAGAAAGCTAAGGAGGATGGGGAAAAATATGAAAGACAAAGGAGAAGAGCTTGATAATATGGAAAGGAATGGAGGAAGAGAGGGAGGCTATATAATTGGGTGCTTTTGGTGATGAAACATATGATGCATATCCAAAGTCATAGTGCAGAGTGACATCGATTTTTGATAAATTGATGTGTATGAATAAGAAATAGAAAATAATGCCATTGCCTTCTATTGTTTCCTGTAACTCGACTTCTCATTATATTTGTTAGTTCTCAAATTCTTTTAACAATATCATACAAGTAGTTGTGCACTTTGTAGACAAAGGCCAAGCTCTTGTATTTGCTTGTGTATAAGATTATATGGTCACCCACATCAAAACATTACAAGTATAACTTATTAACAATTTCCAAATTTGAACTTATTTTTCAAGTGCAATTTATATTTAAATAGAAACATCATTTATGCCATATTTACCATCCTAAACAGTCTCATTATCATAGTTTTTGATGCAAGAGCATTAACAATAGGGTTATCGGTAATCCGAAAACCCAAGAGAATGAGGATGATGATAATGATGGAGGTGGTGTAGGGGGAGTAACAAGTACATGTATACATAGTTATGACAGAAGAATGGTTGATGAACCATGTATGAGAAGAAGTTTCCTAGAAAATCGACATATATAGTGGTTCATTACCTATCTACTTCAATGGATGGCTACTCTTTAATATGGACTTCAACCAATGTTTATGTTTGCAGGTACATGATGGAAAACGAAGAGGAATGAGAATAAAGAACACCATAGATTGAGAATAAAGAAGACCATAAACAACAAATGAAGACTAAGGGTGGTAGGATAAAGAACCCAGAAGATGGAAGAAGGGACGAGTTTAATAAGAAATTCCCATTAAAGAGGAGACATAAATGAACAACTCTAATTTGTAATGTTTAATGAAAAATATGATGAAAAATGTAATTATTTAGATTAATTCTAGAAGTCTATGTAGGAATAAGAGATGGAAAAAATGGGCACAGGATGGGATGAAGATTGGTGAGAGAATCATGGATAAATTGTTAAGAGATCATAGGAGATAGTTAGGGAGATATTATTGGAGATAACTGAGGAAATAATTATAACTAATTATCTAATTATGATGTATTTGTTATGGTCACTTATAAAAAAAGGACCTCTTGTATAGTAGTGGTAACATATGGGAGAATGATTAATATAATTTCTCGTATTGGGGATTTGGGTATGCTCTCAGTGTCCCTTGCTTCATTTGTGTGTATTTTAAGTTTCTATTGCATGCTCTAGTACATTATCTTCCACAATATTATATGCTTTCACTAGTTCATTTTTCTCTTCCACGGGGATTTTGATATCTGCAACCCTAACAATGTGTTCCTTTCTAAACAACCCATATAATGATGGCTAAGGTTACTTTGAGATTTTTTCCATGCATGATTCATTAAAATATCCTTTCCTCAAACCAATGTACATTGCATCTAGGACTTTAATAACATTAATTTTTTGTTGAATAAAATTTATTGTAGCGGGCCATTTTCAATGGGCATGCAATTTCTTCATTTTTGTAAAGAACATGCTAATGTTGTACCTAATAACCAAATACAAAATAAGTAAATAATTACATTAATGCATATATAAATTACAAAATAATAAAGGCTGAAATTTGATTTCATATCATAAATCTTACTTGAACCTAAGAACAAATCCAAATATGCATCATTTGAAAATGTATTTCTAAGGTAATTGATTAGTTCTTGTGGTTTTTGATAATGTTTACGATCTTCCATTTCACATATTTTTTTCTCATATGTTAGTTTTATTACCACAACGTTATAAGCCAATACTTGATCATGTTTCCTTCCATCTTTTCCATTCACAAGAATAGAATTATAAGCATTAATTTATTTAGCACGTAATATATACCATCTCAATATCACTTGTAAATATATCACTATTGGAATTATTAATATTTTTATTTTTCTTATAACATGAAATAGTAAAAATTTAGTTAGTTTGTACATCAATAAAATATATATTTTAACTTTACTCAATAAATATACAATTTAAATATCTTACCAAAAAAATTGTTTCCTTGAGTTTAGTTTGCCCCTTTAGATTGATAGCACTAAACCTATCTGTATGTCTAAATGAGAAAACAAATTCTCCATAGTGGTAATTTTCTGGATTCTACAAATCTTGTAACTGCTTTAATGAAAGTTTCACAAGGATGATTTTCGTATCCAATGTTTTTTATAGTGAAAGCATGAGGGATATCTACACTAACTAGGGATCATTTTTATTAGGGACACAATTTACAATATTTTTTTGATCACCAAATAGTATTTGACATTGAACAATGTGATGATAGGTAGAAGGATTCTTCGTGCAATGAGTGGTTATTGACCCAATCAGGGTCCCAATTATACCCCTATTCATTTGGTGTGGCTATATACTCTCTAGAAAAAAGACCTGGTTGGTTATACTAATCTAAGCTAAAAATATATACATAAAAAGTAATCTAAAAAAAGAAAATATATTACCTAACAATAATTTAATTTAATCATCCTAAATATTTACAAATATATATATA
>APFE030930845.1:0-27585 GCA_000404065.3 Pinus taeda
TATATTGTACGTGACGTATCCTTGCCGTATCCGGATCTTAGATTTTCAAAAAACTAGCGGATCCGGATCCATATCCGTATCCGTATCCGTATCCTTATCTGAATCCTGGTAACTTAGGTTTTCGAGGAGTGTTCAGCAAGGGCTGAAGTGCAAGATCTTTCATTTAGTTGTCTTTTTCCCAAACCTTTTTGCCTGGCATATCTGGATCCAATCTATTGATTGAGATCATCGAGATGATCAACCTTATGGAGCTATTTGGTGCTGAATTTTGCGAGGACTTGTGGTTTTGCATACATCCTTTGTCGTTTAGGAGGCTGCAGGATATTGTTTGCAAAAACAGGGTTAATAGGAAAGCTCATTTTTGAGCTTGAATATGTGTATTAGTACCTTTGTCAATTCTGATTATAGAGGTTGGCCTATTCAACAAGCATACTTTCTTTGGAGTCTCATGTTTAAAAATATTTGTTCACAATTATTTCAGAATATCTCATTCTTCAAATTGAAGATGACTAGTTGGATTGTTTTAGTTTTCTCTGTCTTAGTGCCTTCAAATTTCTTCTTTATGCTAAAGCTTCTTGAGAATGGATAAAAAATACTTCACATTTTATCTTGCAAATTTCGTAATTGGACTGAATCTTATTGAACTTTAGCATACTCAAATGGAATTGTCATCCTTGGTTTGATCTTCTTCGAAGATGTTTCTGGTGCATACAGTTTGGACACTGTAAATTAGAATTGTAGTCTTCTTCGAAGATGTTTCTGGTGCATACAGTTTGGACACTGTAAGTTAGAATTGTAGATTGATATTCAACAGTTTAATGTTAGCTATGCTGCATTACCTATGGTCAACTAATATGATGTCTTTGGTAGTAGCAATAGGTGAGATGATGTGTTGTGTGGAATTCTGTTAAGGTGAAAGATGTTACCAATATACTGAAACTATATTGCAGGTACCAGCCATTATTTGACTACTTCTTGGAGCTCTCAGATGTTGCTTTCATAGTTGTAGCTGATAATTATGTAACAGATGATAGTGGTACTGGTGTTGTACACTGTGCTCCTGCCTTTGGAGAAGATGATTATCGTGTTTGCTCAGATGCCAATATTGTGAAGAAGGTTTTGTTCTTATGGCTTTTATCTCAAAATTTCTTGTTTTACTTGATATATTATTTTACATATATGAAATTGAATTCTTCAGCATATGTTCGGGGCTTGAATGAATATGTTTTCCTAATCTTAGTGGTAGTGGTTGTTTGGTTAGCATATTTTGTGTTGGTTGTTAAATTTATAACTGCAAATATTGGGTTTCAGCTCCAAAACTATGTCATTCCTGGTAGCTGTTTGGGATTTCTGTGGCTTTGGGGATGTTTATCTTGTTGGTTGAACTAAACTTCTATTTTATTTGGGAAGGAAAACTCATGTTCGTTATACCATTTATGCAAAGGATTGTTGCAATGGTGCAGTTTCACTGTTTCAACTTCGAATCTCATCATTGTCTTTATCCCAGCCTTCAATCTTAGGGGAGCTGCTGGTTGTCACTGAACCCAGCACATATTTGTCAGTTATTTAGTGTGCTAGGGCTTCTGTCCTGGTCCTAGGTTGTTTTACCCTTTCTGGTTACTATTGATCCTTTGAATCTCTTGTACAATTTACACTTGCTACTCTTTGTTGGAGATGCATTAAACACTCCTGATGCATACTCTGATTATTGTAGTATTTTCCATCTCATCAGCCATTTTTAGACATGGTGGGAAACAATATATAGACAAATTAATTTATAGAACATGGTTCTCAAAATATACAGAAGAAACTAGGTAGCTGTAACTCACCTAAAATTGAACTGCTATCCTCCAACTTGATCGGAATCTTATCCCCACTCCCTGTCCCATCCCCGGATGTTGGTGTAGCACAGTTTGGAAAAAACGTTCAGCAGGAAAAGGTTCCTCAAGGTGTTGTGCACTTTGAGTGAAAACAATAGAGCAAATACAATTGGGAATGAGAGTGGTGGTTCAAACATGTAGGGAGGTGTTATGGGCATTTAAGGAATTGGCATGGATGTTCACTTAACAGTGTTGAGTTTTGTAGCTTGGGAGGTACTCCAAATCCTAGGCTTGAGGGTTGTGGAGGAGTTGGCACACAAAATTCCTTTGTGGGCTTGAAACCCAAGCTTGGGGTTTTGTACCCATCGATGTTGGGACCAAAACAATGGAGATATTTCTACATGTGATGGATGGAGATGATAGAGGATGCTGAGACGAACTTGACACAACAAAAATTATCCAAATCCGAGGTGTAGAAGTCAAGATATGAGTTTTTGAAGTTAAGTGTGGGAAAATTGTCTAGAGAAGTCAAGTCGGCCTTGACATGAGGTGACCCAAGAATGGGCTAAATGTTGCCACATGAGACATGTATAAATAAGAGGTAAGGGAGACGTCATTTGACACATCCTAAGAATATCCGCATCAAAGAGAGAGCTCTGATCTGGAAAGTGAGTGCGGGCAGCATGAATGCAGACAGCACGAGTGCGGGCAACGTGAGTGTAGGCAACGCGAGTATGGGCAGTGCAAGTGTAGGATGTTGAAGAATGTAACTAGTGTCGGTCTTCATAATTATATTTGAAATGTATTTGTCAAAAAAAAGAATTTTTTATTATCATTAAATAAATTAGCTTATTAAAGCACGGGTTTCATGTTTGGGTCAATTGTTTTTAGGTTGTCGTCTCCATTGAAGACTTCTAGGGTTTATGTTAAGTGTCTTTATCCATGTCACAATGTTAAGAACCCTTCTTGAGAATTATTTGTTAAGAAAGAAAATTGTTTAATGTAAATTAAGTCAGTTAGGCCTCGTCCACCAAGTTGGCCTCAAGGAAGGACGAGTTGGCCTCCTTAGAAGAATTCGATCACCTAAGATGACTATATATACGCAACAACTCGACTCATTTGGAGGACATCTCACTCAAGTTCGAATTGCAGTAGCTGGGATGTAGAAAAAGTGCAAAGTTCAAGAAGGAAGTTGGAATTGAAGTTTTTGGCTCTCTCTCTCTCATGTGTAACGAAGTTCTGAAGCTGCATCAAGGTCGAAGCTGTGACACTGCTGCATCAAGATCGAAGCTATGAAGTTGCTGCATCAAGATCGAAGTTGTGAAGCTGCTGCATCAAGGTCGAAGTTGAGAAGCTGCTGGAGGGGCCAAAATTTTACAGTTGCTACGGAAGTCGAATTTCTGAAGTTGCTGGTGAAGCTGGGTCAAAATTTCTGGGTTGATGCTGGGTTGAAGCTACTGGACAAGAAGAGACTATAAAAAGGTTGTTGTATCTCATTGAAAGGCTGACTTGGTGGAGGAGGAAGGTTTGTTGGTTAAGATTTTGGTTGTCTCACTGTCATATGAATCTATTGAAGGAAGAGTTCTTGAATGGGTTTTCCCCTATGTAGAGGTTTTTCCCTGGCTCTGCGCCTACATCTGGTGTCCTTGATCTTTGTATTTTGGTTTTGGTAATCGCTGATGAACTAAGATAAAAAAAAGAACTTAAGAAAGATAATAATAAAGTAAGGAAATCACAATTAATTATCAACTAGAGAAAATCTTTCTACTTTCTGATTTTCCAACATGGTTTTAGAGCTAAGGTGAAGAAGAGAAAGAAAAAAGGCAGCTTGAAGATCTATTGAAGGAAAAAGGAGATTGAAGGAAGATCATTAAAGGGATCATATAAGGGGATAAGCATACTATCTACAACAACTATGACGAAGTCAATGAAGGGAGAAACCAAATTAGAAGGAGTTTCCAACTACAGGGCCTGGAAAGAGAGGATATACCTCATTCTCGAAAAGAACAAAGTTTTGGATCTAGTTCAAGGAAAAATCAAGAAGCCTACTGATGAATCAAGTGATGCAGAGATTAAGTTTAGAGAAATCGAAATCGTGGCTATGAACCTATTAGTGGATGGAGTTAAGGATAACCTAATTTCGTACATATCTAACATAAATTCCGCTCAAGAAATATATGAGGCTTTCTCCAAGTTATTCACAATCAAGAACATGGGTCAACTAACAAGCCTCACGAATTAACTAAGCACTATTAAGATGACAAATGATGATACCATTTCATCATATTTTATAAGGATATCTAGAATCAGAGATGAATTCCAAGCAATAGATGAAGTTGTCTTAGAAAAGGAGCTTGTAATTATTGCCCTTTTAGGATTACCAAAATCTTGGAGTGCCTTTGCATCAGGACTTAAAAGTTGGAAGGATACTGCAACATTTGAACAAATGTGGAATGCATGTAGTCAAGAAGACGCTAGAATATCGTTAGTAAACAACAAGGAGGAAGAAGAAAACACCTCAAATGCCTATTCTGCTCATCACAAGAAGAAGGGAACCTTCAAGAAGTTCAAAGGACCAAAGAAGAAAGTGGACCTATCCAAGATTGAATGTTACAACTGTCACAAGATGGGTCACTATAAAAGCCATTGTCTAGAGAATCCAAGAAATGAGAAGAGAGAGAGGGAACACGCGAACGTTGTTGATGAAGATCCACCTAAGAAGAAAAAGATTGAAGAATTAGAAGTCAAGGACTTATACTACTAATTGTAGCTATCCTTCAAGATTGGATTAAGAGGGAGGCCTCACCATTTTAGCAAAGATAAGTATTTTACTCTTTGTCGTGTCTTTTATGTTTGGTTTCCCTTTCTTTTCAAGATGTGTTTGTATTGTATACTAATAACCTTTTCTTCATATTTTCCTTGGTTAGGAAAGCTTGCTCAATACACAAAAGTTATGGAGGAGACTTCAAAGGATAAGCTTGGAGCATGAAATATTTTATGTTGCAAAGAAAACCCTTCAAGAATTGGTGTCATACAAGGTTTGTTAAACAACAACTTAAGGTATGTCTTAAACTATAAATTTTGTTATAAAGTTATCTTCATAAAAGGTATATTCATTCTATTTTAAATTTGTTTTACATTACTAACGTCGTAATGTTTAGGGTTTTGAATCGAAGATTCTTGTTAGGGTGATTAATCATTAGATTGAATCTACCTTCATTATATTATCATACTTGTGGAACCCTAAAAAGGTTCACTGTAAAACCCTAACCTAAGCATATGTTGATGCTGGGTTGAAGCTGCTGGACAAGAAGAGACTATAAAAGGTTGTTGTATCTCATTGAAAGGTTGACTTGGTGGAGGAAGGTTTGCTGGTTAAGATTTTGGTTGCCTCATTGTCATATGAATCTACTGAAGGAAGAGTTCTTGACTGGGTTTTCCCCTATATAGGGGTTTTGCCCTAGTTATGCGCCTACATCTGGTGTCTTCTTTGTATTTTGGTTTTGGTAATTGCTTGATGAACTAAGATAAAAAGAACTTAAGAAAGATAATAATAAATTAAGGAAATCACAAGTAATTATCAACTAGAGAATCTTTTTGCCTTTCCGATTTTCCAACACGGGCAGAGTAAGTGTAGGCAGCTCGAGTGCGGGCTGAGCGTGTAGTAGATTTGATGGGCTGTTTGATGCGCTAACCAGTGATAGGAAGCTACAACAATGTGCACAGAACCCAAGGGCAAGAGGGCAACAACAATATGGTTGCAGATGGTCTCTTGGTGATGATGTTAGATGTATGGTTGTCCAAGGGTTGGACAGTTGGTGAAGCCCATTAGCAGCCAAGAGGAAGGGTCTTCATAGGTGTTGGATGCCCTAACTAGAAGCAGATGCTACAACAAGGAATTGTCACTCGTGGTCTGTTGGAGGGCAGTGTAAGAGTAGGCCAAGTGTGGATAGTGGATTGGGCACTTATGGTCTGTTGGAGGACAACATGATAGTAGCCAAGTTGGAGCCTGGTGTGCACCATTTTCGTGGACTTAGGTGGTTGATAGAGTCACAGTTGTTGCACAGTTGTTGAGCTCAAGGGTCTGATCAACCAGGAGCAACTTGAGCACTCCTAGACTTGCTGTGTGGAGAAGGACATCTACAACAGATGATGGACAATCCTCCTAGCACGTGTTCATTGTAGGAGATGGGCAACCCTCCGTGCCTTATGTTAGTCTTCATTGGAGCAGCGTAGGAAGACAATAGTGGGTTGCAGTCCATGAGTAGCTGAGGAGCAACATTGGGTAGTTGAGAGTTGTTCACAAACGGAGTTGTTAACAACTCGATAGGAGTCTCGATGTGTTGTGCCCTTGATGTACTAAGGAACAACTAATGAGTAGATTGGATAGCCAAGGTTCAGTGACTAGATGGACTTGGACCATTGATAGAGGCAGTGCTACAGATCAGGATCCGAAGGACCAGGCAGGTACAGGGCACGATCGAGAGGAGTTGAGATTGCATGCCAAATCAGCCAGATGGTTAAAGTATCTTGTTGAGGGTAGATTGGTTGTCGATAGATTGGGACCAAGCCCGAGTTTTGTACTCTTGTACTAGTGGATATTTGAGTGCCATTATCCTTAGTACGAGAGCCCTAAACTATTGTATTATTCAGGTTGATTAATATAATGAAGTTGGGTTATTGTACAAAATTGTGTAAAAAGTTGTCTATATTTTGTGCACTAGTAGATTTACTGCTGTTTATATTCCATTGTGCAAAGTAGCTTCGCTGTGATATTTGGTTTGGTAGTGTTAGTGATTTAAGAGTCTACCCTAGACACCAGGATCGTGGAAAACAACATGGTATTAGAGCGTGTCTGAGCTATACTTTGAGGGACAGTGAGTCAGAGTGTGCACAACAATGCAACTCATAGGGAATTTTGGGTGTTTAAATCATGGAGCAGAGGTTCAACTGAAGACATAGAGATGTGGTCTCGATAGGCTACATGGTGAGAGGGGCTGGGAGTTCTGGTGGATCAGTGGCGAACTTGGTGCACTTCAGTGTGTTGTGTGGCGGTTTGCAGATTGTAGACTTCCTTTGTCTTGTCATGGATGGTTGGGACAACTCGATGAATTCTTTGGCATGGAGGAGATCAATATGATCGAGATGGCTTCATGTGACGGACTAGAGATTGGCAGGCTAGCTTCTTCATTGGATTGTCATGTTGCATATCGGAGATTGGAGGGATTTGCAGGAGTGGTATTTGATCCAGGAGGATGAGTGCTTGCAGGACTAAGACAGTGAAGATTGTGTAGGCTCAGAGGGAGTCTAGCCTCAGAGGGAGCAATGTTATGGAGGTTGGGATCTTCAAGTTCAGATGTGATGAGGCAAAGGCATTACTGAGATTGTAGGGTTCATTCTACAGAGTATGTTGCAGTGATGGACACCAGATGGGCTTAGTGTCGCTAGAGATGATGATGACTTCCTAGTGTTGGAAGTACCTCCCTTACTAAGAGGGAGTGTTGAGATTTGTAGCTTAGGAGGTACTCCAAACCTTAGGCTTGGGGGTTGTGGAGGAGTTGGCACACAAAAGTCCTTTGTGGGCTTGAAACCCAAGCTTGGGGTTTTGTACCCATTGATGTTGGAACCAAAACCACGGAAATATTTCTACATGTGGTGGATGGAGATGATAGAGGAAAATCATCCAAATTTGAGATGTAGAGGTCAAGATATGAATTTTTGAATTTAAGTGCGGGAAAATTGTCTAGAGAAGTCAAATCGGCCTTGACATGAGGTGACCCAAAAATGGGCTAAACGTTGCCACATGAGACATGCATAAATAAGTGGTAAGTGAGACATCATTTGACCATCCTAAGAGTATCCACACCAAAGAAAGAGCTCTGATTTGGACAATGAGTGCGGGCAGCGTGAATGCAGGGAGTGCGAGTGCAGGCAGCACGAGTGCGACAGAGTGAGTGTAGGCAGCATGAGTGCGAGTTTAGCGTGTAGTAGATTTGGTGGGCTATTTGATGCCCTAACCAGTGATAGGAAGCTACAACAATGTTCTCAAAACCCAAGGCAAGCGGACAGTAGCAATATGGTTGCAGATGGTCTCTTATTGATGATTGGGTGCTAGATGGATGGGTGTCCAAGGGTTGGACAATTGGTGAACCCTGTTAGCAGCCAAGGGGAAGGGTCTTCATAGGTGTTGGATGCCCTAACTAGGAGCAGAGGCTACAACAAGGATTGGTCACTTGTGGTTTGTTGGAGGGCAACGTGAGAGTGGACCAAGTGTGGACAGTGGACTGGGCACTTGTGGTTTGTTGGAGGACAACATGATAGTACCCAAGTTGGAGCCCTGTGTGCACCATCTTCATGGACTTAGGTGGTTGCTAGAGTGGCAGTTGTTGAGTTCAAGGGTCTGATTAGCCAGAAGTAGTTTGAGCAGCCCTAGATCTGCTGTGTGGAGAAGGACATCTACAATAGATGATGGGTAGTCCTCCTAGCCCGTGTTCATTGTGGGAGATGGACATCTTGAAGTGATAGGTGGCAGTCCTCTGTGCCCTACGTTAGTTTTCATTGGAGCAACACAGGAAGATTATAGTAGGCTGAAGTCCTTGAGTAGCTGAGGAGCAACAATGGCCACTTGAGATTTGCTCACAAACGGAGTTTTGAACAACTCGACAAGAGTCTCGATGTTTTGTGCCCTTGATGGAATAAGGCATAACTAGTGAGTAGACTGGGTAGTTGAGGTTCATTGATCAGATGGACTTGGATCGAGGCAATGCTATAGGTCGAGAGTTGAAGGATTGGGCAGGTACAGGGTACTATGATCAAGAGGAGTTGAGATTGCATGATACATGATCTAGATGGTCAGAGTATCTTGTTGAGGGTAGTTTGTTTGTCGATGGACCGACACCAAGCCCCAGTTTTGTATTCTGGTACTAGTGGATATTTGAGGGCCATTATCCCATGGTACGGGAGCCCTAGACTGTTGTATTATTTAGGTTGATTAATATAACAAAGTTGGGTTATTGTACAAAATTGTGTAAAAAGTTTTCTATATTTTGTGCACTAGTAGATTTACTATTGTTTATATTTAGCTGTGCAAAGTAGCTTTGTTGTGATTCTTGGTATGGTAGGGTCAATGATTTGAGATCCTATCCTACACCAGGATTGTGGAAAAACAACAAACAATATGGCCATCAACAAAGGTAGAAACAAGTATGGGCCGCACGGGGAAGTTTACATTCTTGGGGTTGGAGGGTGTAGGCACACGTGTAGTATGTACGTCATGTACATGAAATAGTATGGATGACCGATAGCTGGTTCGAGGGGGCTTAGCCTTAGGCAAGTTCAACCATATGGCTGGTATGTAGGTGGTTACCTTTAGTGGGCACATTGGCGGTGAGGAGCCATAATTATTTTAGGACAAAATATGTGGTTTCCAAGGAAGAACTTGTGCTGTGATTGAGCCAAGACTCCAATCATTTCCTTTCTTGCATGTCAATTGAGATTTCGTTCATAGGCTTTATTCCATGCTTGTTGATGTGCCAATGTGTATTGAGAGTGTTATCTATGCATTAAACTAAGCTTTTATCTCTCCATCTATTAAGTTGGCATTGGCATTTGTGGGTGTGGCTTTGGAACTAAAGGAGAAGCAGACTAGTTCCTTGGAGAAGCTAGAGTAGCCTTTAGTAGAGCCGCGGGGTGAAGGGGCAGAGATACCCTCTTAACCATTAAATTAATAATGGTATCAAGTCTTTGTCAGGTTCTAAGGACTTTGATTTTTCCCTTGTTGATAACAAGGAATATTTTGAGTGGTGCATGCAATCGAAAAGTAGATGCTAGATGAAGAGGCTTATAAACATTGGTGACTATTGAATTGGGGGACCACGGTGTTGTCGTTGAACACATACTAGGGATTAGGTACGAAGCATGCTTTCCTTTTGTTTAACACAAAAATTGTACCTCGCCATTTGTTACAATTTGGATCATGGAATATTGTTGGTAGCCTTGCATATGTTTAGTCATGGAGAGTAGGCTTCAACATGGATGATCATGGCCAGGCTCATTACCCAATTTGGCGTGAATTCCCATCAATGTTTGTTTATTTGTGCCCTTTTGTTGACCTACTCATGGTTGCTTGGGAGTGGGAGCGGGGAGTGACATTGGAGTGGAAGCGGGAGAGGGGAGCGACATTTTCAAAAGCTCCCAGGTCGGGAGCAATTTAGGGAGTGAATTTTATATAATATATATTTTTATATATTTTGATGCATATATGTCAAGAAAAGCATGTAGAATGATGAATTAGTGATAAAAAACATAAAAACATGGATTAAACCATATAACATCATTCATCTAGTAGTTATAATCTTTATCAACGACAGGTCCACAAATGACAAGTTCTCCTTTATATAATATGTAAGGGTGCATAAAACCAAAATAACATTGAGTGCAATCCATCTCTTAACTGAAAGTACATGAAGAAATAGGCCCTAGATGGCCTCTAGCATCCAAAAAAATCATGCTACAACAAATACCTACATATCATCAAAATCATTGCCTATCTTGGTATCTTTGTCATTAATAACGCCCTCTAAGCATTAACGTAAGATAGAAAAAACGTAGCATGTCAAGTCAAGATTTTGTTTGAGTGATGGGTACATTTTTTGTAGGGTCATGATAGAAGAGTTCAACAATCAATGTCAATAACATGAAGGTACATAGAGGGCTTGGTGCTCTTGATTAAATATGAGTTCCATACCCTAGTACATAACAAAATCCAATGGAAACATTGGAATTCCCCTCAATCATGAAATCTTGAAAAACTAACAAGTCAACTATATTTTGAGTGAGATCTAAAATTCTATATCTCCATATGAAATCCAATGAGGTTGGAACCACTCTCAAACATCCTGAGTCATTTCATGGTAATTTTAAAACTTTAAGTAAAAAGATGAAAATTAAAGATAAAGGAGAATGTCACTTTTACTTTAAGAATTTAACATTAGCATGAATTGCATATCAATACTAGGGCCTATTTTGTTTCTTTGATTTTTTCTGTGTGTGTTTGGAACGTCTTTGTACACTTTTTTGGCGAAGAAAAGCTAGGGAGCGATTTTTTCGTTTTTGTTTCTCTTATATTTTAATCTATTTGCGGGAGCGCGCTCCAGGAGCGGATTTAGTGGGGGCGCTCGCCGCAACCCTGGACCTGCTTGCCTATGAGTTTGTTGAGGTTTTTATTCTTGATGGTTGTTGCAATTTGTTTTGGGTAAGTTTGATTGTGTTTGTGGAGGTGGACTAGAAGTTGAATTTTCCACCTTTTATCTATGTTTGCACCATGGATGAAGTTGGACAATAGAAAGTTTGGTATGTTATTCTTATGAATGCTTGCTTTGCTTTCTAAGCACAAGGTATCACTTTGTTAGAGTTTGCCCTTTTTGTAAGCCCAAGTCGGACGCGATTGTGAGGGTGAGTGGTGTTGTTGCTCCTCCCTCTTCTTAGGCAACATGTTTTGGTGGTGTATCTGTGGTTTCAAGTTAGGGAGTTGAAGTTTGAGGCCTTTACACTGTTGTTAGTTCAAGTGTAGGGGGTCTTCTATTTGTGGTATAGGATTGAGGGGGCATTCATTTGGTGGTTTAGGAGTGGGTTTGATAGAATCCCCTCATTTTGGTGTAGGGGGCCATCAGCTTGGAATGCATTAGTGAGTGGGGTCCTCTTTTGGTAGTTCAAGAGTATGTTCAGTGAAGGTCCCTAGTGGTTGGGCCAGTGGCTCATAAGTGGAGGAAAGACTCGTGGGAGATGCGCAATAGGCTCAGGGAGGCTAGCATCTTTATTGAAGAGTATCTTCATATGTGACTTTGTAAGAGGAGGTTGCAAAGTTGGAGATTGTTGTTTCCAAGGGAGAAGAATACCTTGTTTGAGATTCTTTGGGTTCATTCTTTCTTTTAGTGGATTTCGAATAGGGATCAAAGTTCCAAATTCTTCATTTTTTTGAAGAAAAAGGCGGTTGTAGACAAAGTGGTTGTTTTGTATAGGGCTGATAGATCTCTTATTCAAGATCCTTTTGAGGTTGAAGGTATGTTTGGGCACCTTTTTTAGAGTATTTTTCTCCCTATTTGACAGATACTATGGTGGCTATTAGAGATGCTTTTTGTAGGGTTGTTCCTTGTAAGCTATGTTAAAGGAGATGGCTCCCAAGGTGCCATACCCATACTAGAAAATGCTTGAAACATTGAAACACAATTGAAATGATGTCAAACAACATTGGATGTATGGTACATCGTTCCACAATTCGGAAATGTTGTATGATACAATAGGATGCATTTCGGTGAGTTTCAGGCCAATTCTGCAGCGTTCTTGGCATTTTAGTTTACTTTTGCAGGCCGTATCAAGCACCCAAGAAGGGCATGGGGCCCTTCTATGGCCAAGAAAGAACAATTTATTTTTAAATTTAATTTTAATTGACTCCACAAAGTAATTAACCTGATTTAACATTCATTTCAAAAACAATTAAATCAGAAGTCTCTAGGAACCATAACAACCTCTTTTCTATAAGAGTGCACCTGATTTTACAATAACAACAAGCATTTTACTTTTGTTTTGGAGCAAACTTTGTTGCATTTCTAGCAAGAGGATAGTTGTGGTTTGCAAGACGAAGGGTGTGGACAACAATTTTTTTTTATTCCCTTATTTCTTACACATTCTTCAAGAAGAGGAGCTTCTTACAACAACATAAAACATTTGATTTGTGTTTTGGAATAGTGGTAGCAACCTTTAGAGCATTTCTAGCAAGAGGACAGTTGTAGGTAGCAAGAAGAAAGGTTTTGGCTACAATTTTTTTTGGGAGTGGATTTATTTATAGCTTTTCCAGTAGTAGTGGCTTCTCAAAGTGTTATTTCTAGTGCTTATAGAGCTTCAATAGAAAACGAGTAGTAAGAAAACTATCCTTTTTTGGAATTATGTCACCAAATTTAAGCAAATGGGTGTTGGGGTTCTTGGGAATGGAGGTGCAATTTATGTCAATTTTATAGCACCTTCAAAGAATTTTACACAAGAGTCAAGGCTCACATTTTGCATGAAGAGTTAAAGGGTATTGAAGTTTGCTCACTTACTAGAAGTTCTCAAAGCAAGATGTCGCTCAAAGGTTGAAGGATCAAAGTAGATTCGGTATGGCTGACACTAGCAATCTTTGCTTAGGTGCTAGCAATGAGCCAAGGATTGTTCAATAAGCAAGATAGAGGAGGGTGATACTAGTAAAAGAGATATCCAAACCATCAAATCCAACTAAACATAGTAGATGTTGAAAATGCTCGACAATCAAGGGAGAGAAGAAGTTGAGTCAGGAGTCGTAAGGGTTGTCTTTGCTTGCGATATCCTTGTTAATGTGGTTTGGACCCCATAGTGGTAGGATTTGGTGAGAGCGATTAACACAACCTTTCAAGGTTTCTAAGAGCCAAACTATGAAAAACCTAGAACAATTTTACTCAAAAAAGAAAGGCAACTTCTTGAGGATGTTTTAAGACCAATCCATAGCTCATGGGAGAGGACTTGTTTTCCATTATCTCGGATATATGGGCTGATGAAAGGTGTAAGCCATTGATTAATGGCATTGTATCATCACAAAAAGGAGCCACGTTCATAAAAGCAAAAGATTTTTCATGTGAGGTAAAGGATAGTAATTTTCATTGTTGCTATTGAACAAATAGGGCTAGAAAATGTGGTGCAAGTTATCATAGATAATGCACCTGTATGCAAAGCTGTAGGCTTAACTATTGAAAGTAGATACATTCATATATTTTGGACTCTTTGCACTGTCCATAATCTAAATCTAAGTTTAGAAGAGATCGAGGCTAAAACATAATGGATTAAGGAAGTTACATGGAAGCCCAAGGAGATTATAAGATTAATCACTAACCACCACAAGTCTCAAGCAATATATTGAGAATACTCCAAATTGGAATTGCTCAAAATTGTTGAGACAATATATGCCTCAAACTTCATCAAGTTGCATCGCCTTATTGAATTCAAACATGCATTAATGAGTATGGTGGTGGGTGTGTTGCTGCCTCGCTTACACACCTAAGTTAATTTAGGAAAAATCCTCAACCCCACTAGGTGTGGCACTGGTGGCAAAGTGATCCAAAATGGATCTTGAATAAACCTTCCAAGTCTTCGAAAATATTTTAAATTGAAGTATGACAGGGAAACAACGTTGAAGCGTAAGCCCGTCAAAGAAATGCAGCGTTAATGCTCAAGGGCCGTTGAATCCGAAAGATCAACGGACGGGAGCAAAACAATGGAGCAGTCATCCATTGTTATCACATCGGAGAAAAGCCAGCGGTGTGTTTGGACTGTGGCCTTAAGAGAAATGCGATGAAGCGGACTCGAAGGATTATTGAATAAAATAACGAAGGAATTGAGTTCCGTGGTAAACCTTATTTCGGGCAGGCTTCAAGCGGTAAGTGGTATTGGAAGGGCTTCACCCGATTCCATACACCAGCCGACACATAGCACGCTGCAGGAGAGAGAAAACCGCTTTTTCCGGGGTTAATCTCTGTGCAAGTAGGCCACCCGAAATGGCTGTCAGCCGTTGGATTGGAGATCGCATATCAACGATGGAGATTGAGTGCACTGCTTGATGTGTGAATCGTCAGATTAAAAGGCAAATCGACAGACCAGATTAAGTAGCATCGCAATGAGTCAAGTTCAAAGGAATGGACCTTGGGCCATAAGCGATTGCGATTTGCGATTGCCGATATATCGCATTGTAATACTCCATCGGAAAAGGAATGGACCTCAAGTCTTTAGACCATGTGCTATGCGATATTCGGATAAGCGATGGGCCGATGCGCCAATAGCCGATAGCGCCGATCGGAGTGATCGGAGATCGGAGCGCAACAAAGCAAAGGGGAACAACAGACCATGCAACACGCGATTTGTGATGTGCGCGGACCCGACGATTCTATAGATGCGGGTGTAGTTTCCTTTGAGATCCGGCTAAGGTTCATAGTCAGGTTTTCTATGTTTTGCAATGTATTCTTGTGTATTTGGTAAAATGCTCTATTTTGGGGATTTTAGCTCCATTGAAAGGGTTATGCTCGCGCCCGCTGGTCCTTTCGTTTTCCAAGCCGTTTTCTATTTCAAACATCATTGCTACTTGCCATAAGAAAATGATGTAATTGAATGTGTCATGAAAACACGAATTAGAACGCAGAAGAGAAAGCGAAAAGACGGACAGAAGGGTCCAACAAAGAGGAAGGCGTTTTTGGGTACCAAAGAGGGGGTCTGAAGGTGTTATTCTTATGGACTCGAGGAGTTCGAGCCATCTCAGGGATAAATTCCATTGTTGTGTAGAGACTCGGGGAGAGCTCACGCATTGTAATAATTCGAGCTAGTGAGAGGAGAACAGAGAGAAGCCACCAGAGGTTGGAGTTAGTTATTCTCCTTACAAAGAGTTAAGAGCCAGAGCCAGGAGCCGAGAGCTAGAGCCGAGAGCAAGAGCCGAGAGCCGAGAGCCAGAGAGCCAAATAGCCAGGGATAATGATGGAATTCTAAGCCTATTGGTTCAGTTGTAAACCTATGGAGTTGAGTGTGGAACTTGTAAAAGAATTTAAGCCATAATCCCAAAGAGCCTAATTGAGTTGACTAGAGCTCACGGAGCTGTAGCCCAAGAGGTTTGGTTGAACTCTTAATTAAACTTGCTATCTTATGTGTTTGTTTATGCGCTGCATTGTTTACTGTTATGTGTGTGTAAATATCAGTAAAGCAAATGAACTTAAGGCATTTGGTTAGTTAAAGGCAAACAAAAAGCATACACCTATTTCTAGTTCTTTTAATTCTGCAAATTATCAATCTTAAATGTAGATCTTGGAAATTGTTTAAGCTTTGGAGTGGGAGAGGTTCTTGTAGGTTGACAAGAGGCCTTTAGGTCCCCATTTCAGATCACAAAGCTCAGAGAAGGGGCTGTCACCTAATCCCTACTCTCTCTGTCTAGGCTCTCTCCTAGGTAAAGCCAAGGGGGTTGACCCTAAGGATGGTTTCTAAAGAAAATCTTGTTATTAAACTAGCAAGTCTAGGAGATGATTAGTAAATGAGTTAGAGCATCAACCATTCAATAAATTGAGATGTAACTTGGAGCAATTGATGGAGAATTTAGCAACTACAAGTAAAAATGAGCATTTCCATCAAAATGTGAGCAAATCAATATAATTCAATAATATAGATATCCTGCAAGGAAATGTTAGTAGACCAGTGCCCAAATAAATTCTTCCAAGGAAATGAAATATATGCCCAATAGTACTTGCAATAAATTGAAATATCTTCAAGCTACAATGAGATTGAATTTAAATGGAAGCTGCAAAGCAAACATTAGTGAATCAAACTAAAACCATAAAATGATAATACAATTTTGAAAGGGAAAGCACTTGAACAAAATTAAGAACTTGCAGATGGAATTTTCTTGTACAATGGAATATTGCTCAAAGACAGCAATGATGTAAAACTTCAAACTTGATCAAATGCTTGCAGGTGAAAGGATGTAAATGCTTTCTAGATCTATTGCATGTAATAGTGAGATATTCAATAAGATGCCAAATCTAAATGCTTGCAATAAGAAACTTCTAAAATGTGTTATAGTGCTTGTGTGTCAATTGTGTTTTTGGTTGATTTTAGTTAATGCCTATTCTAAGTTTGACGTCCCCTCAATTTCTCAAAACTTGGTAAAGAGTGAGGTGAATTGCAAGAAGGCTAGGACGAGGAGGCACTAGTCTATTGCTAACAATACCCACCTAGTTCTTCATGCAACCTGCATGCATTCGTTCCTAAATGCATTGGAACCTCTGTTCAAGAGTCAAGCTTATCAAATTGAATGAAAGTTAGGGAAGCTTGTCCTAAATTTCTATCAACCAAGGTTATGCTTGGAGGTTAATTTTAGAAATGCAAATGATAATGCAATGAGTGTTTTGTAAGTAGAAAAATAATGTCCCAAATGTGATGCGCTTCAAAATATGTTTCAAGGAAATATACCCATTCACAACTTAGGAAATAAAGTACTTGTATAAACCATAAAATGGAACTTGAATGATGTTAAAAAGGACTGCAAATTAGATGTTAAGATCAACAGACTATCATGGAATATGAAACAATATTAGATATAGAATGATCATGAATAAAAAAACTATGAAATAAGTGCTTGAGGGAAAACATATATCAGCAAGAAATTAAGTTATATTAGCTGCAATATATGAGTTATATCAGCTGCAAAATCAGATCTATGAATGCTCCAAAAGGACATCGTGAAATGAGAAATTAAGTTGCTCAAGCATCCCAATTAGATATGTGAGATTGTTAGATCTATGGCATGCAAGAAATGAAAGTAAAGTTGCAGAAAATTATACCTACTTGAATAAAAAAGGCAAATATCAGATGACACACTGTACACATGCAAAGGATTCTTTCCAAAAGGGAGAGGGGGTGGGATGCCAAGAGGATAATCTTCAAGCCCCCTCAAAGAAACGTTTTGTTTTATTAGAAGGAAAAAGCCCTCTAATGGAATGAGGACTTTGATCTTTGAGGGGAGTTTACAAAGAGCTCAAAGAGAGATTACTCCTCAAATATCTAAAATAAAAGTGGAAGAGCAATTACAAATGCTTCTAACAAGGTACAATAAGAAATCCCAAATAGGACACTTTTCTTTTCTCAATATGTATGATTTCTCAACCAATGGGTCTTTAAGGGGAAGCTCCTTGCAATAGAAGATGAGAGAAAGGAAATAGTTTGTAAGAGAAGAGTTTGGACAAGAAAGACTCCAACAATATGTTCTTGATCTTCAAACAATACTCCTTTGAATGAAACACTCCAATCCTCCTAGAGATCTACAAAAGGCAAGAGAGAAAAACAAGTTAGTTTCATGGCTATTCTCAAATGATAGTATACAATATGAATCAAATGCATGCAACAAGAGGAGGAAGAGACTAAGTCTCTTGTGCAAGCTAAGAAAGGCTAGACCTCTGCACAAGCTCTCAAAAGCTAGATAAATTCAACTAAAGTGCATACTATAGATCAAGAAAGAATCTGAATTTAATTTTTGTGATCTTAGCAAGCTAGGGTAGAGGAAACCCCCTTCTTCGGTTTCTTTTGATGAGATCTTTGAGAGCAACTTGATATGGTTCCTTATACTCTTGTCCTTGAGAGTGAGTTCGTCTATATGAAGAGTTACCCCACGCTCCAGCTCCTTCAACCAATCATTCGGTTTCTACACATTTTGAAGAGATGTTATCATTGGAGAAGGGATTAGATTGTACAATGGAGGAGAAGGCTAGAGATTCAATCGAGAATCTTCTAGTGCTCTTCTTCCTAAAGTATTTCTCTTATCCAAATATTATGCAAGGTAACTTACATACATTAATCCAAACAATAGCAAAATGTAGAGCTAATACAATCTAGAATCCATGTAGAAAATGAAGCATAGGGATTGAAGTAATATCCCCTTACAATCATAGAAGGAGAAGGCCAACACAAGATTGAACCCCAAAGTCTTTTATTATAGCATGGAAGAAAGATTACAAATTTGAGTAGAGTCTCCCCAAGCACAATAGCTCGTTCCAAGGTCATACAATAGGAACCAAATGGCTCAATCTATAGAGAAATGGGAGAACATCCCAATGTAGAACACCAATGCCAAGTGGAGAATGGTGAGATCTAAAGATAAATTCGAATTTGCTGAGTGTCGAGCTTTCAGCCAAGTGTAAAATCGAATCTGAGATGTGGCAACGTTGTTTCCTCTCTTGCCCATGTGCAAACACGAATTTCCTTGCTGCAGATGTCAAGTGTGGATGTAGGTGAGTGAAATGGGAATGATTTCCCACTAATTTCTCAACCAAACTACTGTAGAGAGACACCTCTCTCAAACTATCTCTAAAATGTTGTACATAGAGCTCCAAATCTGAAGTGCGTAGGTGTTGATTTACTTTGTGTGGAGATGGAGTTAGGATGTAGTGTACAAGTGGTAAGGTAGGTGAATAATAGTGGAGACATACTCCCTTAAATTTCTCAACTATAATCTTCAATAATTTTTCACTCCATGCGTTGATTTTCCTTGGATTATTTGAGCTGCCATGTGGTGAATTTGTGCCCCAAATCCGGCCCACCCCTGGGTTTTCACCATGTGCAAAAATCTAGTGCCACATTACCTTCCAACTTGTCCACTTTTAACTTGAATTTATTTTATGACTAGTTTCCACATCATTTTGTTGAATTTTAATGTACCTTGGCAGTGGCTTCCCATGGGTTAGTCTCTACCTAGGGAAAAGTGTCCAAAATAATTCTTTTCCTGAGTGTGACTTTATAAAGTGAAAGTGACTTTATAAGTGGTAAAGTCAATATTAAATTATAAAGTTAAAAGTGACTTTAGACATAAAGTACAATGTGGGTACTTTATTTTATGGGTGAGTTAAAAAATAGAAAGTGAGAATTAAATGCACATTTATTCTATCCCTTGATCTAAATGAATCTGAGCCATTAGATCTTAGGGTTGTCCAAAATTCATTTAGAGAAACAAAATGGGGAAAAGAAAAGAGAGACTACATTCATTCTTTATGAGTAGATTAGAGAAAGGAGGCTGAGAGCTGGAGAAAAGTTTTGAAGGAGAAATTTGCTGTACCAAGCTGAAGAAGTGATTTTTGGGCAAAGTTGGGCATGGAAATCAAGACATAGAAAACAACAGAAGGTACCGTACGAACAACATTGAAAGCTATGAGCTGCACGTCGTTCGAGAGAATTTTTGATTTTTTTGAAAAAAATCTGTACAGCAATACGGAAATCTGTATGGAGTCTGTACAATACAGTTCGTACAATGGTATTTGTACAGTACATATTTTCAGCTTCTAGTGGGCACGAAAATCGAGGCAAAGTGGGCACGGTTTTCAAGGACTTTTGGGCTGAAGAGATACGTTGTATTTTGCTGATGTATTTTGAAGAGCTCTCTAACAGGTTTTCCTCGGAGAAGATTGAAGGGGTTTTGCCTGGGTCTAAGTTGACCAAAAATCAGTGTGTATTTTTATGTGTGTTGCTAGCTTGGTTATGTCCATATTTATTTTCAGCATGTGTTGACAGTCCCATGTGTTTTAATCTGAAAATTTCATTTCCAGAATTCTATATGTTGAATGTATGTTTATGGGAAAGAGAATTTAACTGAATGAGAGTGATAAGGTGAAATTAAAACCAGTTTGGGATTGCAAGAAACTTTTTTTTTAGTCATCAAATTTCAACAAATTCTAGCATGCAGGGATTTCCATTTTCTATTTTCTCGACAATTTATTTCTCATTTTCCCACTAAACTTAGGAAAAAGTGGCGTTTTTGGGGGTAAAAGTGATTTTTACTCGTAAAAGTGCGTCTTAGTAGAAAGTTAAGGTGTAGACGTCCAATTTTGATTACTCATATGCTCTAGAACTTCTCTAGACATCACTTATTATAATTTTTCTAAATATTTTATTAAAAATCTCGTCATGTGGGAAATTTTAATAATTTAAAAAATGACCCTAGACCTAATCAAATTTTGTGAATTTTTAATGAGCGATCTAGCATGGTAATATACATTGACTCTAGACACTAGAACTCACTTAAGGCCCTACCATCAAGTCACCACCAAGCCGCATTCCAAATTTGGGGGTATATCTGGGAAAAAAACTCAATTAATTATTAAGCATTGAAAAATACAAATATATAATTAAGTGAGAAAAACTCTCTAGAGTGAACTCACTTGATAGCAAAGTCCTAAGCCACCTAGGCTTGTTACATGGCTTTATTTCATCATGCTAGTATCATGTTTACAATATCCCAGCAAGGCTACGAAATGTAATTACAATGAAGAAAAAGAGAGAGAAAGGGCTTAGAAGCCCTGATGAAATCTGTAACTCTATAAGTTCAGGAATGCTCTGAAATATCCTAGGGCATGGAGTCTTCAAGTGTACTAAAGTGGTTAATAGGGTGCAAGTTGGGCTGAGTGGAAATAGGCGGATTTACAGAGGGGAAGTATGGTGTGGAGGGTGTTGATTGTTGAAGATTGGTGGAGCAAGATTGATTTCTTGGTCAAGTTCACATTACTTGCATTTGATCTTCTTTGAGGTGTAGATACAGACAAAGCTTTATTGGGAGAGGTTTATGATGGCATGGATACCATGGTTGAGAAAATCGTGGAAATTACTACACAGGAGGCTCCAACTCTTCTTTTTGTTAATTTTGATTATCATTGTTATGAGGTGGAGTGGCTTTAGCACTCCATTGCACACTTTGGCACATGCTTTAAATCCTAAATTTTATGTTAAATATGTCATTGCTGAAAGCAATGGGAAGAGGAAGGCCTCACATAAGGACAAGGAGGTGGCCAATAGTGTGAAGAAAGCCTTTTAGAGGTTGTTTCCAACTTCTTTACAAATTGATGTAATGGAGGAATTTGCTTGTTTTGCTGTTGGATTGGAGGATTTTGCAGACATATCAATTTTTGATGAGAGGGGGATTATGAACCCAGTTAAATGGTGGACTTGTCATGGGGAAAATTCTGTTTATTTGTGAAGCCTTGCCACTCGTATTCTATCACAAGTGTCAAGCTCTTCATCAATAGAACAAAATTGGAGCATCTATAGTTTCATTCATTATGTGATGCGCAACAGGTTAGGATCATAGAAAGCTAAGGATCTTGTATATGTGCATTCAAACCTAAGCCTCATATCTTGTAGGGGTGAAGAATACCCAAGTGGACCTCATAAGGATTGGGATGTGGGAGGTAAACGCCTAGACTTGTATCTCCCTCTTGCTGCTCTTGATATTAGTGGTGATGCAACTGTAAGTAGATAAGATAAGATAATTTTATTAATGTCCAACAAATGACCATAATAGGTCAACGGGGCTGTCGGTTACAATGATTACATCATGCCAAGCCGGTGGACCAAACGGTCCCCTTTAACATTTCTTTTAAAAAGTAGAAAATACTTCAGTTTCGCTGAACAAGCATCTTGTTATATTTTTGATGATGAGGATTAGGATCATAATGATTTGTAATTGTACTTGTCTTGGGCTTATACTTTATGTCATTTTTAGCACATATAGCCCCATGTATAAAGGTTGATTTTGGAATCTTGGATGTGTAACCTCATCTAGAAAGGCTACTTTTGGATTTTGCATCATGTAATCATTTATGAGAGTTAATATAGACTTGGTTTTCCTTCTAAAATATCATTTATGTGTCTCATTCTTCTAATATATATATATGACATTTTTCTCTATGTTTCCATTTTGGAGGGCCACCTTCCTTGCCATACTTGTTTCATAAATGTCCATGGGGAAAATGTTGTTTATTTGCAAAGCCTTGCCACTTGTATTCTATCACAAGTGTCAAGCTCTTCACCAATAGAACAAAATTGGAACATCTATAGTTTCATTCATTATGTGACACATAACAGGTTAGGATCATAGAAAGCTAAGGATATTGTATATATGCATTCAAACCTAGGCCTCGTATCTTGTAGGGGTCAAGAATACCCAAGTGGACCTCATAAGGATTGGGATGTGGGAGCTAAATGCCTAGAATTGTAGTTCCCTCTTGTTGCTCTTGATATTAGCGGTGATGCAATTATAAGTAGAGCTATCTCTTCTTCCAACTCACACTTTAGTTTTGCTGAACAAACATCTTGTTATATTTTTGTTGATGAGGATGAGGATTAAAGAATACCCAAGTGGACCTCATAAGGATTGGGATGTTGGAGTTGAATGCCTAGACTTGTATCTCCCTCTTGTTGCTCTTGATATTAGTGGTGATGCAACTGTAAGTAGAGCTATCTCTTCTTCCAGCTCACAGTTTAGTTTTGTTGAACAAGCATCTTGTTATATTTTTGTTGATGAGGATGAGGATTATAATGATTTGTAATTGTGCTGGTCTTTGGCTTATGTCTTATTTCATTTTTAGCACATATAGCCCCGTGTATAAACGTTGATTTTGGAATCTTAGATGTGTAGCCTCATCTAGAAAGGCTAATCTTGGATTTTGCATCATGTAATCATTTATGAGAGTTAATATAAACTTGGTTTTCCTTCTAAAATATCATTTACGTGTCTCATTCGTCTAAAATATGTACGACATTTTTCTCTGTGTTTCCATTTTCTAGGGCCACCTTCCTTGCCATACTTATTTGAGAAACTTCCAGATGTTTCCACATTTTGTGCAACTTAGCATGTAAGTTATCTACTCGGGATCAAGACACATTGGTTAGAGACTTCCTTAAGGAGAGTTTATTTATCGTGCTTTCGTCCGTGCAGGATGGCATGTCTCAAGGTATGGATGGCTTCTCATGTGAGTTTTACAAGGCCATGTGGGATGTCACCGGGGATGATGTTTGTTGTTTGGCCTCCTATGTTCTTCTCTTGGTGACTTTTTGAATTTCTCAATTAGGGTGATCAAGTTTATTCCCAATAATGCAACGTGGGATGCCATTGGGGGTTGGACACCCATCACTTTGTTAGTCTTGTCTTTAAAATTCTAGGGAAGGCTTTGGCATTGAGGATTTGTTTGATGACACAACTAGTGGTTAAATTTGAGCAAAGACTTGTGTAGATGTGGTTCATCCTTCCCACTGTGGTTTTAGCATGGGAGACTTTGGCGTGTTACTGAAAGATTGTCCAGTGATCCCCTGTTTTGAAAATTGACGTTGACAAAGCTTACGATTGGGTTGATTGGTCCTTCATTATAGAGATGGTTTCCTGTTTGGCTTCTTACTGACATGTTGTTGTGGTGAACACTAGTTTTAATTATGCTTTAGCTTTTGTATCAATTGAAAAATCCTTATCAACCTAGGTTTTGTTGCATTGGTCGATTCACCAAGGCTGACCTTTGGCCTCATACTTATATGTTTTGATGCCAAATGCTTTGGGTTACTTGCTTGAGTTGGTCTATATTCAAAGGAAAGTGAAAGGTGTTCTTCTTGTGGATGGTTAATAATCATTTTGCAAACGACTTTCTTTTCTTTATTTGTGTTGAGGAGCATTTGCAGGTGATGCTTTTCCTTACTTTAATACCTTTTATTTTTACTTCGATGTGATTGTTAGTGATCACAAGACTGGTTGTTTGTTGGTTATGTTTGTTTCTCTACTAGATTGGTTTCCTTTAACTTGGACTTACACTAGACCTCGAGTAATTGTGTTAAAATTGGCAACTAGGGCCAAACTCCATGTGGGTCATCTTATTTATGGCAGCTGATATTTTTCTTGGATCCTTTTCATCGAGAGGTGTAGGATTGATCTAAAGATCATCCGATTCTGATAAGTATACATGGAGTTATGAATTTATTTGTGTTATAAGACAATTCGTCAGGGTCGGCCAACGACCAAATAATACCCACATGTGCTCAAGGTTTTAGTATAAATACTGGTGGCCTTCAAGTCATTTCAACACACTAGGGATCTCTTCCTCTCTCTACTTGTCTTTGGGTTTTAGTAGGAGGAGAGATCCTAAGGGATAACGCTGCCCTGATCTAGAGGGAAAAGCCGGAAAAGCCAGCACTGCTGGAAAAGTCGGAAAAGTCGGAAAAGCAGGAAAAGTCAGAAAAGTTGGAATTGTCGGAACTACCGGAAAAGCCGGAATTGCCGGAAAAGCCAGAACTTCCGGAACTACCGGTAACAGCCGGGAACAGCCGGAACTGCTGAGAACTGCCGGAGCATCTGTCTCCGAAGGACAACAACATGCAAGGGACAACTAACTAACATTGGGACAATTGTATGGTACTTAGCAGCAAATACACCAAGCATGCAATGTTACAACTAGCATGCAAGGGACAACTAGCTTGCAACATCAAGCATGCTAAGGACAATAAGCATGCGAGGGACAACAAGAAAGCAAGGGACAACAAGCAAGCAAGGTGCAACCAACACATAAGTCAGGATGGCGACATGGTGCAGCAATGACACATAATGCAGTACATTGATGGGTACAGTCATGATGAATGACACGTGATGAGATGCAACATAGTGATGATGGGTGCAACATGGTGCAAAGCGGTGAGGTGTAGCATGATGATGAAATGCAGCACAACAATAGGTGAAGGAGTCACCTTGGAGAATCAGTTGAAGCAACATGTCTTCAACTGATCTCATGTATCATCTTCTTAGAGATGGTCTATGCTCTTATCTAGATAAGTCAAAGTGTTGACTTCTGTTGTAAATGTACTATCTCTCTCTCTGCTGAACTATTGAAGAACATATAAGAAGAATTGATCAAGGATTTCCCCACATTGGGGTTTGTCCCTGGCTAGTGCCGCATCTTGTGTCCTCTTGTCTTGGCTTGTCTTCTGCGATTTATGTTTATGTTCTATCTGTAGTTTACTTTAATGCTGATGTGATTGCTGAGTTGGAAAAGATATGGAGCTAACTGTGAAAATTGAAATAAATTGCTCTAAGCATAGAACATACCTAAAATTAACATGGTTTCAGAGCTGAGGTGAAGACAATGCCCAAGCAAGATTGAAAGAGCAATCACCGAAGACAGTTGGGAAAGAAAAAAAGGATCAATGGATTCCTCATCCCTCTTCAAATTCACCAAGGGTGAAGTCAAAGCAGAGAATATTATCAGAATGGCGCAGCGGAATGTGGCCTACCTAAAGATCACTTCATTGGAAGACCGAATCTCAGGGTGGAAGGAAAGGCAGATAACTAGGTCGCCATTATGCGAAAGAGTGTCTGAATGGCAGGGACACATCACTTGATGATAATGACAATCATTCTAGGGATATCTTCAATGATCAAAGGAATGACAGGTAATGCAGGTTATCAAGGAAATGACCGACTCTTCAAAGAAAGCAAGGAACCCCAGGTATGAAGAATCAAATGTTGTTTCTGATAAGATGAAGAAGCGTTATCTTGTATTGGCCCTCTCGTTCAGATTCTTTGGGAATCTGGCTTATTGATTGTAGTGCTTCAAGGCACTTCATCGGATAGATGGGTGCACTCTCTAATTTGGTAGAGATAGAAACAATCGTGGGATTATACTTGGAGCTGATGCCACCTATCCTGGAAAGGGTGTAGGGAATGTTACCCCTCAATTGAATGAGGGTAACTCGATTCATTTACAAAATCTTTTTTATGTACCTGATCGCAAAAACCTGGTGTCCATCTCGGAAATGGAAGTCAAAGATTTCAGGGTGGCATTCATCGATGGAACGGTACATGTTAGAAAATAAAATTTTCAAAGATGTTTTTGAGTTCAGGGTTGTATCAAGTTGCAGGAAGTCCATTGGGGACCATGTCCATTAACACATTGCACCTAGAGGAACCTTCTGTGAAAGTAAGACGCTGAATAGGTATCAGGGATACTTGACCATCATGAGCACGATCATCCAAAATGAGCCTTCGTCATTCACAAAAGTTGTCAAGCATAAAGTATGGAAGGATGCTATGACCGAGGAATATGAGTCCATCATGAAAAACGATGTTTGGGATGTGGTCCCTAGACCCCAGGACAAAGCAGTTGTCACTTTGAAATGGCTTTACAAGATAAAGCATGCAATTGATGGAAGTGCGGAAAGTATAAGGCTCGTTTTGTCGCTCGTGGCTTCTCTAAGAAGGAAGGTATAGACTATGACGAGATATTTGCTCCTGTTGCCAGATATACCACAATTCACTCGATCATAGCCCTTGTTGCTTTGCAAGGATGGAACCTACATCAGATGGATGTCAAGACTGCGTTCTTACATGGTTCGATCAAAGAGGAGGTCTATGTGGAGCAACTCGAAGGATTTGAGATTCATGATCGAAAATCTCATGTGCGCAGGTTGAAGAAGGCTCTCTATGGGCTGAAGCAAGCACCTCGAGCATGGTATAAGAGGACCGATAGCTGCTTGATGAAGTTGGGATTCACTAGGAGTGAAGTCGACCTCAACCTTCACTATAAGGTTGAAGATGACGAACCTCTCATACTGGTGCTTTATGTTGACGACCTCTTTCTAACAGGTGCAGACCCTCTCATTCACAAATGTAAGAGGGAGTTGGCTTCTGAGTTTGAGATGAAGGGCCTAGGAATGATGCACTATTTCCTAGGACTTTAAGTTTGGCAGAAGCAAGGGGAGATTTTCCTATCTCAAGGAAAAGATGTGGTGAAGATATTGGAGAGATTCGGTATGGTGGACTGCAAGCTCGTAACTACCCCAATGGAGTTTGACTTCAAGAAGTTAAGTGGTAGTGCTGCTGGACCTATTTTACGAAATGCTACCAAGTATGGTCAACTCGTTAGAGCATTGATGTTCTTAGTGAATTCCCATCCAGATATATGCTTTGCAGTCAACACGTTGAGCAACATAAGGTTGAACCTCACCACACACATTGGATTGGTGCCAAGAATCTGTTGAGATATCTTCGTGGCACAATTACTCATGGGTTAAGATACACTGCAGGAGATGTGAGACTACTTGGATATACTGATGCTGATTGGGCTGGTAGTGTGGTGGACTATAAGTGCACTTCCGAGTGCTGTTTCGCTTTGGGATCTGCCTCGATATCCTGGATGAGCAGGAAGCAGAAGTCGGTGGCTTTGAGCACCGCTGAGGCAAAGTACAGTGCTGCTAGCATGGCCTCCTGTGAGGCAGTCTAGTTGCGAAAGCTCTTCAGTGAGCTGTTTGGATTTACATTGGATACCACTGTGATCTTGTGTGACAACAAGAGCGGGATTTGTTTATCAGAGAATCCCGTATTCCATGATCGCTCCAAGCATATCGATATCAGGTACCGCTATATTTGAGATAT
>APFE030930855.1:0-32834 GCA_000404065.3 Pinus taeda
GACTCCTATATATAGAAAGGAGGTCTTTTCATTTGTATCATCCAATAATTGTTCATTTATGTAATGTAAAGGAGGTTGCCTCCTCGAAGAGGCTGAATTCTAAGGCGTTGATCTATTTTTTCTATATTTCCTTGAGCTGGTTTCATAACAGTAAAATTTGAGATGATATAGAATGCTACATATTTGCCTGCAATAAGCTGGAAAAGGATGTGAGAGAAGCATTTATGGATATTTTTAAGTTTTTCAAGGATGGGACTCGGAAGAAATTTCAAATATTGTGGGAAATCGTGCACTACATAGTTTACAGATAAGGGCACTGGTAACCAAAGATGTCAAAAGCATGACCACAACAGTACATGATGTCATCTAGACAATTTGAGAACTTTTGAGCTTATGGACAACAATGCATGCATAGGTGTACTTTTACAGAAGACATTTGTACCTTTGTAAAAGACACATGTAATGCATGCCGAGAAGTACTTTTGCAAAAGAGAATTAAAGAGATGTACTTTTGCGAAAGACATATGTATCTTTGTACCTTTGCAAAAGACACCTGTAATGCATGCAGAGATGTCGTCACATACAAAGTAGAAATAAATCACCAAGTTTTACACCCTGGGTAGAAAATTTTACCATTTGTATAACTCTTTGGGACCACTACCCTACAACTTGTCTCTCATGCAATAGCCCAATCTGAAAGATGAACGTCACAAAAAATAGCCACTTTGAGATTAGGATGTAATGTGCACAACCCCCCCACTCTCAAATGAAAAACTTATTGTCATGAAGTGAAGCGGCTCTAACGGAACCATGATCTACTCATATATAAGATCCATGAAGCCTCCACTAATGAGGGGATGGATGTAGTAGATCCAATGGTACCACCATTTCCCATGATACTACCATTTCTTGCTAACAAGAGTAAGCTCGAAGGCCTGCATAAGGTTCAAGGTAGCCTCGCCTAAGGCACCACCAGCCAGAATATTCATTCCCAAAATCAAACCGATTGGGAGGGGGGCTCTGGTTCCCAGGCTCCCCCTTTTCACATTGATGGTTGTGGCCTACACGGCGTAAACCAAATCAAATGTCACCATGATCTTCAATGCCACAATGTTCGAGGAGCCCATATCGGAGGAGACCATGAAAGGTGACGTCGACTACAATGAAATGAACATATATACAATGAATATATTAACGTGAGGTCTTTTATTGGTTTACGAGGCTATTGGTGGTGAAGTTGAGGAGGAAAGAGATTATGACAGAGCCCAAAAGCTACACAATCCAATAAAATATGGCCCTTAGAATTGATATGTTACCTCCCATCATAGCGTTGAACTTCATCGTTGGGTTGACGTGGCTACTAGAAATGTTACTAGCTATAGCCACAACTATGAACAAGTGAAGCACATGCAGGAGAGCCACTACCAACAGACTATCTAGGGTAGTGGCTTTGCCACCCATGAACGTCATTAGAAAATCTAGAAACAACAAATTGTGTTATGCTTAGAAATGAAACAAGCTTATGAAAATGGAAACTTTTGGATTTAGGGTTTCAAGTTTGGGGTTTCTTACCGTAAGCCATGACAGATGCTTCATTGACGAAGATGAAGATGAACCTAGAGAAGAACTAGGCTATGGCAAAGACAAAGTTGAAAGTGGAGATAAAAGCTAGCTATGAAAAATGGGGTGGACACTAGTGATGGCCTTGCAGTTGGGATGGAATTACCTACGACAATTCTACAGATATAGTTACTCAATTTGTACTTGAAACTAAATTTATGAATAGTTCATGTTGAAAATAGCAACAAGAAATGCTAAAAATAGAAATGCTAAAAATAACATTGCTATAAATAGCATTTCAAGATATACTCCAACTCTGTTTGAAATAGAAAAAGATAGAAATGCTAAAAATAGCATTTCAGTATAGATTCCAATTTTAATTAGTCCCTGAATTAAAATTGAGAATTACAATTTGAATATAGTCTCACTAGCTGGTTGAAAAATAATTAATTAATTCATCTTGAGTTAATTAGTTTGAGAAAATCAAACATGAAGTCTATGTGAAGACATGCAACAGTTTCCCCTTTGATTAAGGAAGTTATCCCTTGATTAAGGAGATTAGGATGAGTTGTACTTTGAGTTGTAATCAGTTAGCTCAGTTAACTGAGTTAAGTCCACTTAGATTAGTTCCAATAGCTTGTGGAATTAATTGTGAGTTCAGTTAGTTAATCAATGCATGCATGTAACTACTACACTTCAGATAACTAAATATTCTCTCATAAATAACTCACGCATGTCAATTTAGACAAAGATCCAATTGAGATTAAAGGAAGGGACAATGTACTATCAGTTGGATGAATTTTCCTATAAAGGAAAATCATCCATGCAGAAGGAATTATATCCTTCAGGATTGTGTAGTTATTTGAAAGGTTGGTGAGTAGTGTGTGAGTTAGTTACACATAGGTGACAGCTTGAGGACCCAGGAGAAACTACGCAAGGAAATAGGAGGCTTGGAGGGCAAAGGAGAAGGTTTGTGAGAAGCATTTGGCTGTCTATGAGTAGCATTGAGGGATTGTACTGAGAGCTAGATAGCTTGTGAGCTAAAGCTTTGTGTAATCCGGAGATATTTCCACTTGTATGATAATACAGATAGAGGAGTTTTTAGCTAAGGCTTTCCCCTGAGTATTATTTTGTGTTTCATGTGTATGACTTCTTCTTCTCTGTTAAATGAGTTCTAATTGACCTAACTCAAATAGATTAAGCTTCCGCAAAGTTTGATTGTAAAAGTAGATCTACTATTTTGTTTTAGTATATTGCATTATCTAGTGATCTACAGTGGGAATTTCTACATGGTATCGGAGCCAAGTTTAGTCAAGTGAAGTTTATTGGAGTAGTGAACAGTATACGAAGAAGAGAATTCGAAGTTTAAAAAAAAAAAAAAAATCCCTCGAGATTTCAGAGTAGATATGAAAATTTTTGTGCAAAATTTTCAGAAAGAAATAACATATTTGGATTCCTTACGGAAAAATACCCAAATTAAAAAAAAAAATCAACTGAATCATAGTTTAGATGAGGGAGATATCACTGATTTAAATTCAACTCTTTTTCTAGAAAATTTTGTGACGGCGGGAAAGATGAAACATATTGGTGTGCTAGCCAAGAACCTGTATTCTCTTGAGGATCAAGATGCATGCAAACCCTTAAGGAGTAAGGCAAAGGTTAGAGACTTGGTGGTTGAGAGGGAGAGTACATTACCTCTCAACATACAGTGCCAGAAGAAGTCTTAGACAATTGTGGAGGAGTTGCAATTGGTGAAGCAACTTTAGGAGGCTGTGGAGCAGCCACAACTGGAGAAGCTAAAAGGAGATTGAGTGGAGGATCCACTCATGTAGAGACCTCCAGTAAGGAGAAATTTCAATCCAAGTGGGTAGAGGGATCACATGCAGCCATACCTCCAAGTGTGAGGTGGAGCGATATGAAGTGATAGTCCTAAGAAGGCTGAAATAGGGGCAGGATCCTTGAGGTACCCAACCTCTTTGATTAGACCTTTCTATGGGAGACCCAGAGAGGAGTAGTAGGAGTGGCTGAGTGGGTGGAGACGGATGCGGATGGAGTGGCAGAGAGAGCTATAGTGTAAGAGTCCCAAGACAACGCAGAGATAAAAATAGAAATGTTAAAAATAATATTGCTATAAAAAGCATTTCAGGATATACTACAACTCTGTTGGAAATAGAAAGAAATAGAAATGCTAAAAATAGCATTTCTATAAATAGAATTTCATGATAGATTCCAATTTTAATTAGTCCCTGAACTAAAATTGAGAATTAAAATTTGAATTTAGTCTCACTAGCTGTTTGAAAAATAATTAATTAATTCATCTTGAGTTAATTAGTTGGAAAAAATCAAACATGAAGTCTATGTGAAGACATGCAACAATTTACCCTTTGATTGAGGAAGTTATCCCTTGATTAAGGAGATCGGGATGAGTTGTACTTTGAGTTGTAATTAGTTAGCTCAGTTAACTGAGTTAAGTCTAGTTAAATTTTTTCCAACAATTTGTGCAATTAATTGTGAGTTGAGTTAGTTAATGCATGCGTGCATGTAACTACTGCACTTCAGATAACTGAATATTCTCTCATAAATAACTCATGCATGTTAATTCAAACAAAGACCCAGTTGAGATTAAAGGAAGGGACAATGTACTATCAGTTAGAGGAATTTTCCTATAAAGGAAACTCATCCATGCAGAAGGAATTATCTCCTTCAGGATTGAGCAGTTATTTCAGAGATTGGTGAGCAGTGTGCGAGATAATTACACACAGGTGGCAGCTTAAGGACCCAGGAGAAATTGTGCAAGGAAATAGGAGGCTTGGAGGATAGAGGAGAAGGTTTTTCAGAAGCCTTTGACTGTCTATGAGCAACATTGATGGATTGTACGGAGAGCTGGATAGCTTGTGAGCTAATGCTTTGTGTAATCCAGAGATATTTCCACTTGTATGATAATATAGATATCGGGGTTTTTAGTTGAGGATTTCCCCTAAGTATTCTTATGTGTTTCATGTGTATTATTTCTTCTTCTTTGTTATATGAGTTCCAATTAATCTAGCTCAAATTTATTATGCTTCCACAAAGTTTGATTTTAGAAGTATATCTAGTATTTTGCTTTAGTATATTGCATTATCTGGTGATATATAGTGGGAATTTCTACAGTTCATGGTGGAGGAAGTCTTGCCTCTCGAGCCTTCTCCTCTTCCGTTTCAATATCATTAATATTGTCTTGGATAAATATTCATAGTTAAAGAACAAAAAAATGACACAGTTAAAGCACTAAAAATGGATGCATTTAAAGCACAAGAAATTAAAGAACCACAAAAAATGATAATTAAAGCACCAAAAATGGATGCATTTAAAGCACAGGAAATTAAAGAACCAAATGGATGCATTTTCTATTGAGTTTTTGAGTAAGGTTGTGGTAAATTCATCTCGAAGTTGCATTGCTAAATTTACATTTGAACAAATTTTGTGTCACTGTGTTTTGTTGGTCACAATTAACAGGTTCTCCATCATCGTATGCAATGAGAGGAATAGCATACGAGTCACAATTAACAAGTTTTCCATCATTGTATGCAGGCTGAGGAATATGATAGAATAACAAGTTGAGGAATAGAAAAATTTCAAGAATATCTGAAAGGAACCAAGCTACATGCAAAGAAATTTTTATGCTAGCAAGTGTTATACATGTGGCATCAACAGTAATAAATTCTGACTTCGTACAGAAAGTTGTGGGCTGGCAATGTGGGTTGGCATTGGCTTTAGATATATCATAACATGGCATATCATGTGTATTATGCATTGCAAGGGAGAGAATAAAACATTAAATGTCTTCCAAATAATGCTAAATTGAAATTAGCATTAAAGTATCATTGAAATTAAGTTTAAAACTTACTATCCTAAGTTTTTCTTATCATCGGCAATGTGGATTGGAAATGGATTTAGATATGATGTAGCTAGGCATATCATATGTATTATGCATTGCAAGAGAGAGAAGAAAACATTAAATGTTTTCCAAATAATGCTAAATTGAAATTAGCATTAAAGTAGTATTGAACTGAAGTTTAAAACTTATTATCCTAAGTTTGATAAAAACATATGTTTTTCTAGGCAATAAGAATTCGTAAATTTTTTCTTAATCTAATACTTATGTTAAACCATTACATAAAACATTCAATAATATCATTGGTCAAACCACATTAATGTTGGGTCAATGCTTATCAATGTTTATAGTCTTCCAAAGGCAAGGACTAATAATTAGATTGGACCTTAACTTGAGCATAATATAATGCTTTATATATATGCATCACAAAACAATAGCAGTTGGCTCCCTCAAATAGTCTGAGCTAGTGAACTGTCAATGAGTTGTATCAGGACAAGATGCAGAATCAGATCACTACTACTTTTGATTAGGTAAAATTGATTTTTTCATTTATTTATTTATTTAATCTTGAACTAATTATATATATTATTAATATAATCTTTTAATTATAATTTAATATTAAAATATATAAGTAAATAATTAAAATCCGAATAAAAAATAACTTATGACTAACAGAATAAATATATGTAAAACAAAATATAAATAAATAAGGGATTATAATCCACCCATAGATGAGGCCGGGTATGGAACCATTAATCCATAATAAATTTAATAAAAATAAATTCCTAAATCAAAGGCGGAATATAGAAAATTAAGATTAATAAATTATAAAATATAAAATTAAAATAAAGAATTCATTTTTCTAGTCAGATAGAAAGAGATCTTATCTTCACAATGTCTATTTTCTTCATAATACTACTCAAAGACATAAGGATAATTTGTTTGGACTCATGAATTGCTAAGCCCATAAATAATTTCACATCTTCTTTATTTTGAGTAACACATTAATAAAATTCTTTACCCATAATAATTTTCTATTTTTACTTATTTTATATATTATTAAAATATTTTTGTGACATGAAGGGCCAAATACATTTTTAAATAGATGTTTTTGCTATATTGAAAAATTATATATAGAAAGAGAGAATTTGATATGTTATTACTATTATTTTAAAATGCTACATGTAAACTCCATAATTAGCATATTACACTTATCAATATTTCAAAGCACTTTTCAATACAATACTATGATAATTTCTATTATTTGTCTCTTTTATTAATGGTTGACAAGACTTTTTTACTAATGTACAAATTCCTTGTAGATTCAAACTTCATATTGTAATATCCCAAAACATTTGACTTGAATCTACTCTACTTATCAGTGGAAACAATAAATGATCAATGAAATCATGAAGCGTATAAGAGAAATAATTCAATCACACATAACACAATGATTTTCTGGGGAAATACACAACCAAAAACTCTTCTATATGTATATTGTGTTAATAAAAAAACATGAGATGATTACAATGTTTTGCTCAAGCTCAAGACCTCCACACTATCTCTATCTATCTCACTACTTCCAAGACAAGCTCAAGCCAATACTTAGCCAATTGTGTTTCCTTCCAAGATCCTATTTCCTTGTACTGTTACGTTGGGAATTCACCCATATTTAATTGGAAAATTCCATAATTATGAATTGTGAAATCCTCATAGGCCTTCCTCTGATTGCATGAACCACCTGTACAATTCAGATGATTATACAACTAATATTATAGTGTCCCTGAACTCCAATCTCAATTGGGTAGCTCTCAGATCATACATGCATGAGTTATTTGTGAGTGAATCGTAAGTTAACTTGTTGAACACATGAAGCAACACCCAACTATCTGACCTCCTACTAGGTCCTCCATCAATTGGAATTAGTTTACTTGACTTTAGCTTAGTTAAACTGAAATAATTAATTACAACTCAAAATAAACACAACTATGTCTCCTATAAAGTAGGAGAAACTCTACATGACCAAAGTTAGAATATCAACTCGAATGAACTAAGCCAACTAACTCAAATTAACTTAGTTAACTATTACGCGTTGTCATGAGATGTGGAATTACAATTTAATTCCTAATTCAATTCAAGGATAGAGTTAAATTAGGATTTTCTTGTTGCATTTTCAAAACTCCTTATCAACAAGAAAGGGATTATATTCTACCCCAATCCTTCCTCTTTGAAATTCAAATTTGCATTTTGATAATGCCTTTTTCAAAATATCTGCATCACGTTCCTATGTAGGAATGTACTACAATAACATGATTCTCCTCTGCACACAATCTCATAGATGGTGATACCAGATGTCGATATGATTGGAACGATCATGAAAAACTAGATTATCAGAGAGTTTGATACAACTTAATTGTCAAAGTAAATTCCTTTACGATCCATTTGCTAACCAAATAACCAAAACAAACATCTTCCTCATCCAGATAGACTCACAAGCCACTTGACTAGCAGCTGCATACTTTATTTCTACTGAACTGAGTGCAACTGATCTTTGCTTCCTATTGTACCAAGAAACTACTACTAACTAAATATTAAATATTCCCCCTGATGTTATCTTTCTTTCAAATGGACTCCAGGCCCAATCTGCATCTGTGAAGCCTTGAAGCTTCATTCCCTTTATCCGTATGTACTAAAGACCAAACAGAGTGGTGTTTCTAAGGTATCTCAACACACGTTTAGTTGCCTTCTAATAAAGTTTCTTTGGCTTAACCATGGCTTGACTATGCTGGTTAAATGCAAAACAAATATCGGGTCGTGTTTTCACCAAATACATAAGTGAACCCACAAGTTGTCTATAAATAGTAGCCTCCACTACTTCATGTGACATATCATCTTCCTTCCTTCAATTACCTGCTAGAGGAGTTTCCATGAGGAACTTCTTTACTGTCTCGTTGGCATACTTTCCCTGATAGAGAAAAAATTCCCCATCTCCTTTCCATACTCCCATACCAATAAAGTAATACATGAGCCCCATGTCCTTCATCTCGAATTCTATTGCAACATCCTCTTTGCAAGATTTTATCAGGTTCTCATCACCTGTTGGAAGCAAATCATCAACATATAATACTATTATCGACAATTTACCTTAAACCACAATATAGTAAAGGTTCGAATCTCCTTCACTTTTGTTGAATCCCAACCCGGATGAAATAGTTGTCAATCTTGGTGTACTAAGAATGAGGTGCTTTTTTAGTCCATACAACAGTTGCTTGAGTCTACAAACATGTGACTCTCTGTTGAAGGTCTCAAATCCTTTCGTCTGCTCAATATACACCCCTTCCTCAATCATACCATTGAGGAAGGTTGTCTTCACATCCATCTTATATATCATTCATCCCATTTGTGCTGAGATTTCTATAATAGATATGATTGAATATTATCTTGCTACTATAGCAAAGGTCTCATCCTAACCAATGCCCTTCATTTGAGAGAATCCTCTGGCCACAAATTTGGCCTTGTGTTTATCCACACTCTCATCTACTGCTTGACTTCCCTTGTAAATGCATATGGAACTCACGACTAACTTGTCTGCTAGTCTTGGGCCCACTTCCCAAACACTATTTATGATAATGGTGTCATAATATCAAGTGTGACATCAACCCATACTGGTTGTTGCACTACTTCCTCGAATGAAGATGGCTCAACCTCTACACTCTCGCTCATCAAAGCCATATAACCAGTGTAGAAATCTGGTGACCTTGTCTTCTATTGTTGTTATGTGGGTGTTCCCACATTCTCTCTAAAATCATGCACCAATCTGGAAGCCTCTCTAGTTTGACTCATTCCATCTATGGAAGTCTTTGTGTGAGTGGGTGCTTCGACTCTTTTATCTTATACATGTGGTTTCTCCACATCATGCCGAGGTTCATTATTTGGAGGTAAAAGCTCCTCATCTGCATGTAACTAAAGCTCCCTTACAAGGGAGCATATTATTTCCTTGTCTCAACCGAATTTCACATCTCTATGAACCACTTTCATCTTGTTGAATGGAAGGTACACCCGATAATTGTGAGGTGTATCAGTGTACCCAAAAAATATGTCAAATTAAGTTATTGGCTCTAGATTTTTCTATGCATTCTTGGTAACATGACAATGGGCTAATTTTTATATTCAACAGCTCATGTGATATACCAAAACATAAGACAAGAATCTACTCTACTCTTCTCAGCGAAAACCAAAACTGATCGATGAAAAAAATAAGTAGAAAGAGGAAGAATATCAATTGCACATAAGACAATATTTCTCTAGGGAAAGCAACCACTCAAAACCCTGGATATCTATATTTCATTAAATAAAATATCTAGGAATAAAATACATCTTGTTCTCACTAGAACAATTCCTACACAAGTATAATTTATCTCTCTCCTTCACAAGCCCGCTCTAGTCAACACTTAGCCAATTTTTCTACATTGTAAGCTCATACTTCCCTGTGCAACTCCTAGAGGAATTATCCCATATTTAATTGGGATATCCTTCTTTCATAACTTTGCAATCCAAACTTAGGTCCTCAACTAATTGCATGCACAATATGTACAACTTGGAAACTCATACCATTGATAGTACACTATCCCTACACTCTAGTCTCAACTGGGTCTTCCTCTGATATGATATGCCTGAGTTATTTATGAGTGCATATTTAGTTAGCTAGTGTGGTATTGGGGATGCGCTGATGCACTATCGACTACTAGACCTCTACTAGTTCCTCCAATAGTTAGAACCAGTTTAACTGACTATAACTCAGTTAGACTGAGGTGTCTAATTACAACTCCAATGAACTCAATCTAGACCCCTAAAATTTAGGGATAACTCTACATGACTCCAAATAAGCTTCCAACATGAATTTCATAAGTCAATTAAGTCAATTTAACTAATTTAACTATTACAAGTTTCTATTAGAATAGAATTTCAATTTTAATTCACAATTTACTTCAAGGAAAAATTAAATTGGAATTTCTTGTTTCTATTTTTAACACTCCCTCTAACCAAGAAAGGGAGTATCAGCTAGCTCGATCCTGTCTTTGTGAAACTTGGATTTACATCTTCATAATTCCTTTGTCAAAATGTCTAAATTTTCTCCTTTGTGGGAATGTATTCCAACAACATCATGCACCTCTGTGTACAATCTCCAAGATGATGACACCGATATCAATTTTCTTAGACTGATCATGAAAAACTAGATTTTTAGAGAGTTTGATACAACTCTAATTATCACAGTAAATCACAGTTGGATCCACCTACTGACCAAAAACAAAACCAGAATCTTTCTCATCAAGATGGCCTCACAAGTTGCTTGACTAGTAGTCATGTACACTACCTCTATTGAACTAAGTTCAATTGATTAATGTTTCCTGTTGTACCAAGAAACAAATGCTGACCCAATACTGAAGATCCTTTTGATGTGCTCTACCTATCGGATGGACTCCTTGCCCAATATACATTGGTGAAGCCTTGAAGTTTCACTCCCTTAGTCTGTATGTACCTATTGTGTCACTCGACAACCCTCATTATGATTAGATAAGTTAACTGAGCAAATAATGGGGACCCTTTTTAATTTTTTAATTTCAAGTCTTTTAGCAATTAAATAAGACAAAATATTCCCAAAAAACCAAAATCTATGTCATCCAAACCTAAGTCTTAAGTATAATGGCATTAAAATGACTTAAGAGAAAACTTGTATAGACATTTCACATATCACATATCGTTAATTGCAATAGGTCAAAACACCCTACTGAGGAAAATCACGATGGGAATTGCCCAACCTTAATGAATTAACAGAAAGTATTTTATAACTTTAATGAAGGAAAAACCCCTGCGCATGGAAATGTTAGACTCAGTTCCGGCAACAAGCCATGTCATCATCACAATACTTATATCACAAGAGTAATATTGGCATTCCTTGTTGTTAAAACAACCCCAAATTTGCAATAAATATCTTCTCCAATATTGCAAAATACACCATCATAGTTTCCTCATCATGATGCTAATATTGCATCGCAAAGCTCAAATCGAGTCTTTCCTTAAGAACCTCTGATGTGATAAACCCCGCCATCAGCCTTTTTCCACATATTTTTATGATTATTCAATTGTAGATTGGTAGAGGGTTAATCTCTCACATTTAAAGATATGCATCACAAAGAAACTTGTGATGCGAAAAATATGATGAAGCATTGGCATGTATACCAGAGAATGTGAACATATGTTTTCCATTTATGATAAGTTATAATGGTATTTATGATTCCCGATAATGTAAATTATTTGATCGTTGTCATTTAGTGCTTCAAGGTTTTGCATTAATCTTCAATTTTGATACTATTTGGTCATTCTTATCATAAGTTTCGAACTCTAAGTGTTTTCTCCTCATTGTCTCCATTCTCTATTCCATAGGCTAGTCCTAATAAGTGGAACCTGGGTGAAATGTTGAGAGCTACTAAGAAGAAGAAGAAACTTGTGGTGCCACCATAGATGGCTCCTCCTACTCTAGAAGTAACCAAGACGCTCCAGTTATTCTCTAATACCACATACACTATAGATTTAGGAAGTTCTTCCTCAAAAGCCATATACAAACTGCTTGAAGAGGAAAAACCTACAGTTGTTACAAAACAAGTCATGGTGGATGACTCAACATCAACTTCTAAAACTACTTGGATAGATGTTCCTAATTCTCACCTCATCGAATTGCTACTCGGCCTAAGATTCTACCCTACACTAATTTTGTCAAATGGGTCATCAATGAGGTAGAAACTATAGATGTAACCTTCCTAACCTTGACAACAAAAACATTAATTGGGTCATTCAGAGCTAAGGGCTTGAGAAAGATGTACCATCTACCAAAGCCGCAAAAGATATATACTCTTTAGAATTTCACAGGAGAAAGCATAGTTCAATCAGAGCCAATAAGTCAGTGGAGGCATGATTCGAGAAAACAAAAGCATGAAGACAAGTGTATGTATTCTATAGCTTCCTTTCTAGTCCTCATTGCCAAGTTGATGCTATGTTGTGTAGACTGTGTTATCACTCCTCCAGATCTTCAAGGCCAAGGAAGAGTCCATCTAAGGTAACCACAAACCAATCTTTTGACTTGGTAGCTAGCCCTATAAGGTCGGAGAGGGCTCTCTCCAGAGGATCACAACCAAGAGGGCTAGATGGATTAGGTTTTTAGGCTAGGCATAAATTGCAAGGGTTGTTTTGATTTTATGTTGTGTTGTTGGATGAGGATTAGGTGAAAGAGACTAGGCCAGGGAAAATGAGATATGATTGCAGACATTCAAAGGGACAGGGTGGGAAGAAAACTTAACACTTTAAGGTGATTTGGTGAGATGGCTTAAGGCTAGTGAGGAGCTAAGAAGAGCATGAAACACATGAATTATGTTCATCAACTTGAAAACTATCACAAAATAGACATGAAATGATTGATGGAATAAACAACACATTCAAACATATGAGACAATAGAAGAAACATTGTAAAATATTCATACCACAAGTATCCCAAGGAAATAGCTCCAACTCATGTATTAATACTGGCCGAAATCTGATACAATAGTGTCTTTGATCACTAGTACAACATCCAACTGAGTCCAACCTCTGAAAAGAGTAAAGAAAGGGAAGATATAGACCTAAAAAAAAACTCCTCCCAACCCCAGGGGTAGAATCCATTAGAGTAAGAGAAATTCCACCAAAATCTAAACTAACAGCTAGAGTGTAGGGTGGTCAAAGTGACTCATCCCTATTTACATTGAAACTGATTCATCTGACTTGATGAAGACTATTAGCCTAATGTATTTACCCCTAGGTAATAGTAAAAGAACATAATTACATTTACCATATCAATTACATCAGTAAAAGTTGATTCCCAAGGATCAAAATCAAAACTGGAGAAAAACAATGAAAAAATCAGGCAATTTGTCCTATGTGCAGTGCCAATGGTCTATGCGCAATATCTTTGGTCAATTCGTACTGCCATCTTCCAGCTGAGTTTTGAAGGGGTTCTTGATGTCCAAATTGAGCTCAGGATAGCTCATTGGAAATATTTTCCTTTCTAGCTTCCAGAAATGTAGTTTATTCCAAAAATTGATAAGATTTTACCCTCCAAAAGCGAATCTCCCAAGACTTGTCCTGTGTGCAATGACTAGCTGAAAAAGAGAGGCAAAAATATGCTTTTTGAGCATTTCTCCTTGTCCGATTGCCTAATTTTTGTGTTTCAATAATCAAAATTATATGTTCATTTCCTTATGAATCCAATGGTGGTCTTGGTTTTTTATTTGAAGGCCCCTATGTAGGTTTTAACCCTGTACAGAAATTACTTACATACGAATTCTAAAACACAGAAAATAAACAATGTGAGAGCATAACACATAAAACACATATAGATAGAGATTTTCCCGTGGTTCCCAAAACTGGGACTACTAGCTTGACTTTTCATTATGTTCCTTTCAATGTTGCAATACATATTTATACACGCCAAAGCATCCAACAACATGGACCAAAAACCATCACGTCCAAAACCATGGACCGAAAACCATCGCGTCCAAAACCATGTGTGAAAACCATGCACAAAACCATAGGTAGGTCTACCCAACCTAATATAGGGTCCAAACAAAAGTCCCCGGGGTGTTGCCCTAGACCCCATAGAAGGGGGCTACCCACCCACCCTCAAACCCCCAACATGGGCGACTCCCCCCCTGTGAGCCCCCACTATGCAATCAATGTCACAAAGGGGGGGCTCCACCCCACTTCTAACCCCCCGATTAACTACACGGGCTAGTCGTGGAAATAATATAACACAACCCAACATTCTCCCACTTGTTTTTTTCTTTCGACAGGGGGGCACAGGAGAGCTTAGTCATTTATCTAGCCCTGCAATGTTCATTACTTCTCTAAACCATGGGAACATCTTAGTGTTCTCCTTTACCAGCAACAGCTTTTTGTCTTCTTTCATATCCCTCACAAAGCAATACTGAACATCAATGTGTTTTGTCTTTGAATGGTAAGAAGGGTTCTTAGTGAAGAAGATTGCAATTTGGTAGTCAAAGTCTATCCTTATAGGTCCTTGTACTAACCCCATACTTGAACACCATCTCTGCAACCAAACTGCTTCCTTGCTTGCATGGGTGGCTTCCATGTATTCTTCCTCTCTAGTTGATAGTGCCACTACAAATTGTTTCTTACTCATCCAACTAACTTCACTTCCAAATAGGTTAAACACATACCCACTTGTAGATCTTCTCTGAACTAGATCTCCAGCCCAGTCTGCATCAACAAAGCCACGAATATCCAAAACTCTATCCAATCCTGGTCTTCCTTGGTAGCACAAACCATAATCACTAGTGGCACACAAATAACAGAAAACCTGCTTCACTGTTGTCCAATGCTCCTTCCTAGTTTTGACATAAACTTGCTCAATACTCCCATTGCATGTGCAATGTCTAGTCTAGTACAGACCATCACATACATCAAACTACCGACTGCACTTGCATATGGAACATAGGACGTGTCCTCTTCCTCTTCTCATGTCTTGGGACACTATTCTATAGATAACTTTACACCTACAGGAATAGGAACCTTCACCAATTTACTATCCTGCATATTAAACCTATGTAGTATTGTCTCCACATACTTCCTCTGGTTTAACCAGGCCTTCCTCTTTGCCCGATCTATTCTAATTTCCATGCCCAAAATATAGTTTGCAACACCAAGATCTTTCATATCAAATTTGGAGGACAATTGGGTCTTCAAATCTTAGATAATTTGTTTGTCATTCCAACCAACAACATATCATCCACATATAAGACCAGATAAATAGCATGGTCACCAATTAATTTACAATACACATAGTGATCTGCTTTGCTTCTGGTGAAGCCAAGTCCTCGTATAAATGTATCAAATTTCTGATACCACATCCTTGGTGATTGTTTTAACCCATACGTAGACTTATTTAACTTGCATACCAATTCTTTCTTACCCTTCACCACAAAGCCTTCATGTTGCTTCATGTATATCTCTTCTTCTAGATCACCGTGAAGAAATGATATCCTCACATCCATCTGTTCTACCTCAAGATCAAAAGCAGCAGCAACAATTAAAAGTAATCTAATAGAAGCTACCTTGGCAACAGGAGAAAAAATATCACCAAAATCAATTCCTGGCACCTGAGAATAAGCTTTTTCCTACCAACCAACCTTTGTATTTCTCCACCTTTCCTTCTGAATTTGTCTTCTTCTTGAACACCTATTTGCTACCAATGGGTCTCATTCTAGCCAACAACTCTACCAGATTCCAAGCCTCATTTTTGTGTAAAGATGCCATTTCATCAACCATGGCCTCATTCTAGAGTTTTCCATCCTCTGAATCTACTACTTCCTTCACAGCTCTAGGATCATCACCAGTAACAGATAAAGAAAAATTTGAAAGAAAGTAGATGGACTATACATTTATGGCTGCCTTCTTTCTCGAACTGATCTTCTCACACCCGTAGTTTGTGGCTCTTCATCTTCTCATTCCTCTTCTGTTGTAGAGTCTGATTCTTCCTCCTTAAGCTCAAACTCTGTCTTCTCAGGTTCCTTTGGTTGGACTTTATGTTTAATAACACTTTCACCTCTCTGAACACCACATCTCAATCGTACACAACCTTCCTTGTTACCGAGTTGTAAAGCTTATAACCATTTAAACCATCCTTATACCCAAGAAAGATGCACTTTTCAGATTTACTATCCAACTTGGTTCCTTTCTCCTTTGGAACATGTACATATGAATCACTTCCAAATACCCTCAAATGTGAAAAGGAGGGTTTCTTACCAATACATACCCCTTGTGGAGTCTTATCCTCCAACGTTGATGAAGGTGATCTATTGACTAGGTAACATGTTGCCTCCACTGCCTCTGCCTAGAATTCCTGTCCTAACCTGGCACCACTGAGCATACTTCTTACCCTTTCCATCAACGTCTTGTTCATTCTTTCTACAACTCCATTTTTCTTAGGTGTGTATGGAGTAGACTTCTGTCATGATATACCACACTTCTTATAGAATTCTTCAAATTCCTTACTGCAAAACTCTCCTCCGTTATCTATCCTCAACAACTTTATCTTCTTCTTTTTTTGGTTTTCTACCAGAGCCTTAAATTCTTTAAACCTCTCAGAGACTTCAAAATTATTCTTAAGGTAACATATCCATGTATTCCTTGAGAATTCATCTATAAATGATACATAGTACATAGACTTACCTAGTGATGGAACCTTCACACATCCAAGCACATCACTATGCACAAGCTCTAATATCTATTTTTCCCTTTTACCTCTAGAGGGGAAACTCACCCGATTCTGCTTGTCATATACACAATTTTCATAGAAATCAAAATCCAAACATCTATTACTCATACCTTCTACAATTCCTTTACAATGAAGTATTCAAAGGCCCTTCTCTCCAATGTGTCCTAGCCTTTGATTCCATAGCAAGGTCTTCTCTCCAGAGACCACTAGAGTTTTTGCTCCACTTATAGGAACCACAGAACTCTTGAAACCATAAAAAACAGTGCTACCTTGCAGCTTGTACATAGTTCCAATTTGAACTCCCCACATCAATACCATTGCTCATCGAACCATCTTGCAGGTATCCTTCTCGAACACTATTTTTGCACCTACATCATCCAACTTGCTTACAGAAATCAGATTTCTAGCCAATGTAGGACTATGCAGAACACTCTGAAGTGTTCTAACCCTTCATCCTTGCAACTTCAACTTTACTTTCCCACGACCAATGACTCCAGCCTTCCTATAATTCCCTAATAAGACATCACCACCATCATATTTCTCATACTCGTAGAACCACTCCCTATCGGGAGTGAAGTGAAAGGATGCACCTGAGGCAATCAACCATGCCTCATGATCTATATGTGTACTTGAAGAAGCCGAGTACACATCCCCACCTTCATCTGAGGTGGCTTTTGCCTCTGTAGAAGGACCATCATCAGATCCCTTTCCTTTGCCAATAGCTTTAGATTTATAGTCCCTTTTGTATTTCCCTTGTTTTCTGCATTTCCAGCAAACCACCTTTACAGGATTTCTAGGAGATTTAGATCTCCCACTCGATGACTTTTTTTTTTTTGTTCTAGGACCATCCTTGTACAAATAGTGCATCAAAATTCTGTCTCTCCATATTTTTCCATCTCATCTCCTTTGTTAGCAAGGATGAGACTATTTCATCAAAATGCAAGGTAGTTGCATTGCTACCAATTGCAATAACCAAACTATCCCATGAATCTAATAGAGAACACAACAAACTGATGCACTTATCCTCATTTGGAATTTTAATATTAATAGACAATAACTGACTTATCACAGTATTAAATGCATTCAAATGTTCTATCATCGAGTCTCCATATTTCATCCTCAGGTTATACAACTTTTTCTGTAGGAACATTTTATTCACCATAGACTTAGATTGGTAAAGTCCCTAACTTTTCCCACAAAGCCTTCGTTGTAGCTTCCCCTAATACATTTAGCAATACTGAATCTGAGACACACACTCGTATTGTGCTCTTAGTCTTCTGATCTAAATTCTTCCATTCTTCATCAAACACTCTTGTTGGTTTAGTACCTAGATCTACCACGATCCATTGTTCTTTATCCACCAACATATCCTCCATCTTGAGTTTACACAACTCAAAACTCTGACCATTGAATTACTTGATCTCTATCTTTCCACTGCTCGCCATCTTCTTTCACCACGAGAGTCGTTGCCATAGATATCCCACTCAACAGGGTGTACCACAGGCCCAAGCGAAATCCCTCAGTAGCAAAGGCATCCGCTTGAAACCAAAGCACCTTTGATACCAAATGTAGGTTTTAACCCCGTACATAAATTACTGCATATGAATTCTAAAACACAGAAAATAGACAATGTGAGAGCATAACACATAAAATACATATACACAAATATTTTCCCTTGGATCCCAAAATCGGGACCACTAACTTGATTTTTCATTATTTTCCTTTCAATGTTACAATACATATTTATACATGCCAAAACATCCAATACCATGGACCGAAAACGCTTGTGTCCAAAACCATGTGTAAAAACCATGCACAAAACCATAGGTAGGTCCACCCAACCTAATATAGGGTCCAAAGTTGCACAAAACCCCAAAATTCCAAAAAGTGCCTAGAATCTTGACAAAATTAGTGTATGATATTTTGATGAAGTATGTTAAGCATGGAAAGAGGCCTCAACAAGGATATCCAGTTTTTCTTCCTTCTTTTGCTATCAAGGCAACCGACATACTGAAAACATGAGACTGCCATTGGTGAAGCCATGAGTTCATTTGTGTTAGTGGGCTCTAGCCTTAGGATTCAGCCTCCTTTGTGTGGCCTCTTCTCTTCTCTATCCTCTTCTATTTTCCTATCCTCTTCTTCTTTTGTATCCTCCTCTTCCACATAGTCTTTGTCTTCCTCCATAATCTTTGGTTAAGAAAACCTAGGGATAAGGTAGGTGGGATGGGAAGTGGAAATAGGTCTAGGGAATACGGATAGAGCTATAAAAATTTGAGTAGATGAGGGGAGGGATTCTGGAGCTATGGGAGGTGATAGGAGGTGAAAATCTCAAGGTAGTTTGGAATGATAATTAAATTACAAGTTTATGGTAGAGGTTACCTAGGAATATGTTGCCTAAGACTTAGGGTTTCATGGAGAATAAATTTAGGATAGGGTTTAATGTGATTTAGGAATGATAGTAGGGTCTTAGGAATAGTTTTGGAGGTGTAGGAATGAAACTAGGGTTTGCAAGTCTTACAAATTCCAAATTTAACACAAGAAACTTCATAGCATGAATTGCTGACTTGTGAAATTTAAGGAGGGGTGGACAGGGCTTTACTTACTTGCTAGGAGGTTAAGAAAATAGTTGCTAAAGTTATGGAACACTTGCATGAAGTTTCAGGGCTTGTAGTTGAAGTTTGATAGGTGCACAATGCCTTTTATGGATGCACAATGCATGACTGCTCTATGTGCAATTCCTTTGATGTGTGTGCAATGCCATCCTCAAGTGAAATTGTTAGTTCTTGCCCGAAGTCAAAATTGCACCAATGATAGCGAGTTGGAAATATCTCTCTCTTGGCTACATAATCGACCTGTTAGATTTGGTCTTGTCAGTCCTCCGTCAGAGATCAAAACTCTTTCTGCATTTCATTTTTAGGTGTCTCGCTCCATCCACTCAGCTGCATTCCACTAGGGGCATGCCATAATCTGACAAAAAAGTCTTGTCAGTCGTTTCCCCTCATGTCTTTCACCTGCTGGCTTAGGTCTTTTCATCAGTGTTTATTAAAGTCCATGATAGTCAATGTTTGATCTTTTAACGGACAAGAGTCATTTCAGTCATTAGGTCTAGGAATTAGTCAATTTGGTCTTCAAAAATGTACAATAAAGCCAGCAGGCCAGAGGGAGGCTCTTATAAATTTGTGATTCAAATATTTTCATCGTCATGTTGATAGATTATGACTGTTCTTCAAAACTCTGTTTCGGAGAAAAGTCAACAGTTTGTCATTTGTCATAATTTTCAAAAAGTTTTCAGTTGATCTCTTCAGGCACAACCATGTTCTCCTTTTCCAAATTCCATGTCAGGTAACCCTGCAAAAATAAATTGCGAAAAAATTCATCATTTTAGTCAAAAAATCAAAAGGGAAGTGTGAAAAACAGATTTGCATTAAAGTGTGAAAAAGTGCCAATACGAAAACATTACAAAACTGGCTTCATGAGAAGAAAAAATCAAAACCAACTCTTTATAAGATATTTTCATGAAGAATCAATGTCATTTGAATGCCAAGAGCAAAGGGGAAATAATTCAAATCCATTGGGTGAGCAAGCGTGCATTTTGGGTGAAGTTAGAGGCAGTTTGGCAGGTACAACGCATATAGCAAGTGGAGCGACGAACTAGGAGAAATTGCCCAGTGTAAATTTACACAGGTGCGATGCACTGAAACGATGCGGCGCACTAGGTTTGTGGCGCGGCGCACTCGGATTCTTGGCCCATAAGTTTCTAGAACGGCCTCCAAACTCCAAAATCGTGCAAATTTCTCTTGAATTCAAGTAGGTGGATCTCCTCCTTTGATGTTCACTATCCAAGCTTATGACCATGTATACTATGTTTGATGTGTTGAGCTCCCAAACAAAACCTCAAACTCCACCATGTCAAAATATTCATATGGAAAGTGCTCTTTAGGGTTTCAAAACTTGCTTGCCACCAAGGTCAACTCTTTTCCATTATTTCCTTTATCCTTGATTCCCTTTGTTCCTTTACTCCATTGTTACCCATCCCCTAAAATAAGTAAGCCCCTATCCTTAATTCCCTTTCCAAAAATTTTAAATATGAAAATCCTAAACCCTATTCCCACACCTAAATCCTAAACCCCCTCCCATATTTCCTAAACAAATATCTACCAATAATCCCTAATCCCTTGATATTATTTCCCTTTCCTAACAGCCCCTGTTTCACTTTTTTTCCCCTTTGGTGGCAGAGTTTACACACATCACTAAAAGAGCAGTCCAAACAGTTTCCATACACCCGTTATTTCTCCAAGGCAGTTTATGCAACACTAGTCATGGCATCTGAGCATTCATCGGATTATGACATGGAAACTCAAAGTGACTCACCCACGGAAGAACATGATCCCCGGAGGCCTCGCAAAAGTGGCAGACATGTTAGAGAAGAACCAACCACCCTTACAGAATTGCAGGCCTGCCCTCTTGCCATCATCTGTTTTCAGTTTCAATCATGCTATGAATTTTGTGAGAAGGTTGCAAAAGTTCAATTTCATCATGAGTTGACTCGCTTGCTTGTACTACATTTGCATGGTGATCAAGTTACTTTGGCTGGTGTCACCTTCACACTTACACCAGAATCTATCTCACTGGCCAGCAGAATAAGAAGTAGAAGATTGAACGGCAACATTATGAGCCATATGTCAAACCTGGTTTCTTGAGGCAACTCAAGAGAGTGTTCCCTTTCTGATATCTCAAAGATGAATATGCTCCATTAATGAAATTAATCATGAAATATTTCAGTTGTGAAGGTCGCTTCTCCCAAGTATATGCTTATCACATCAGGTTTCTCATGCATTTCACACGGGAATCGATGATGAACATTCCATACTTCATATGCCAAGACATTAAGAGGACAACAACCCTTGTGCAGCATAAGACCCCACAGCATTAGTTCAACAACATTTGTCATTTTGCACTTATCAAAATTTTGGTTGTGCAACAGCTTGATTTATAGGGTATCACATGGGAAAGCTTCATTTCTCGTGAGTTCTTTACAGCTTTAGCAGCTCATCAGGAGGTTTTCCATAACGTGGGTGAACCTTCATATCAGTATGGAGGTCAGGAGGCGGGGACTACTAGGGTGCAGACATATGTCACTTATCAGAAGGGCACCAGGCAGTTGTTTGCATCAGCAAAGCAAGTGTTATCTCCACCTAGAGTGGAAGGGGCCTCACTTTTGACATCACCACAGGTACAGGACAGAGGCAAGGAGCCAATGCATGATGAAGGGCCTTCAAGTGAGCAGGAATTTATTCTTGATGAGGACGTTGATATAGGTCTACAAAATGCACAACTTAGAGAGATCATAAAGGAGAAACATGCGAAAATTGAGGACTTGTCCTACAAATTGGAGACGACTAAGGGGGTCATTAAATATTTGTAGCAGAGGAACAAATAGCTTGAGGACCAATAGTAGATCATGGAAGTACAAAACATAAGGGCAAACCGCCGAGCTGCCCAAAGGAGGAGAATTGAGTTCACTTCATCGGGAGTGAGAAATCAATGAGGATGGAGAGTCATGGCTTGAAAGAGCCAATATTCACTTAGAGGAATTGTTGGACAAGGCCGATAAGGACCATGCATTGTTGAGACACATGGCATTCCATTACAGGGCAAGAAACATGAGTCCTGAGGCACAAATAAGGAGTCTCAAGGCAAAACTGAAGACGACAACAAAGAAGAAAAAGAGTCAAGGGGAGCATGATTGTCTTCAGACATTGGCCAAAGCCTCTTTAGCCCAACATGACACTTGATGGACGAACTCCACCCAAATTTGAAGAAATTTGGGACATTTTTGGTATTTTTGAAAAATTTTGCACAAAAAAAAGGGTTTTTCTCCTAGTGTGTCCCGCGACGTGGCGCACGCTTTTCCTAGGGAGCTCCAATTGACAAAAAGTTTACATCTTTGGATTTTTCATGAAAAATCGTGACTACTAGTGCGTGGCCAAGAAGTTTGAGCAAGTTTTGAATCCTCAGGATGTCAAAAAAACCTTGAAAATGGCCTTTCTGCCCCTATTTTGACACACAGGAAGCAGTCCTGGGCGATTGAGGTTTTGGAGAGGAAAATGGGCACCAAATTCAGAAATTCCACTTGGGTTGGAAAGTTGACGGGTGGGGCTTTCAAACAAGCAAACTTAGGCTCAATTTGGACTCCAATAGGTGCCTCAAAACCAGATCCAAAATGGCACGATGCAGACATCCTTTGGCGCGGCGCACAGAGACCCAAAGGCCAAAATCACTTGCGCTCTCTGAGAGTTCGATCTGTTTCGGTGCAATTTTCTCCAAGTAAGTTTGTCAAAATCTGTTCAACACTTTTTGGCTATGGTACTATGGTTTAGAAGTAGTTGAAACTGAATATTGGCGTGTGGTTGAGTTTAACGAAATTTCACGTGGGCCCATCCATTAACATACATGTTCACTCTTCATTAAAGGCGCATTTTATTTAAAAGCCATGTTATTAAAATGATAGTTGTTATTTAAATGGTCAAAGGGAAGGCGAATAGTCGCCTAGAAGATCTACACTCGTGTTTACTTTGTTTTGATTGGTCATTATAGAAAATTACATGTAACGCTGATAATTGGCTTTTCATTTCCAGTTTGTAATGACTAAACAATTCCCCAACTTTGGGTCGATTGAATTTCTCATAGAAAAGATAATTTATTGTTTTGAGATTCATTTTGTAAGGGGATGGAATTTCTGGGAAATGGTGGGAGAGAAACTCAGTTACTCACTGTACATTTTAACAGAGAATTAATGGAAGGTTGCAGCTCTGGTTCATGAGATTCTTGTGGCGTGAGTTTAGCAATTGTATTTTCTTTATGTTTCATATATATTTCGTTATGTTTCACAGTTCATTTAAAAAATCATTTCTAGTGAAAGATTTTAAGTAAGAAAAGGTATAATTTAATTTACTACTCTGCCTTTGGAAAGTTTTCATGTTCTATGTTTTCTTCTGTTGAAAAGGATTCATGTATTTATGCCATTTTCGCCCTCTTAAGAAAAAATCTCTCCACTTCATATTATTTCAAATCTAATTGCTAAGATTTTTGCCTGTCTTGCCTCACGAAATAATCTACATATTTGAGTTAAACACTTTTCTCATGCTTTTCATTGGTCCCATACATCCCAGAAAACTCAGTCATTCATCAAAAAAACTCTTTCATATTTATTTACCTAGCCTAAAATCAATATCCATTTTAAGTCATTCTCAGACCCCATTTGTTCATTTTTCACTGAGCGTGACCTGGAGAGAGACCCCTCCTTTCCTCGTAGGGCTAGCTACGAGGCTGAGCATAGTTTGTGGTTACCCTGAATTTTTCCTTCCTTAAGCCTAATGCATATTTAGGCCCTAACATAGTGGCGACTCCGCTGGGGACGAAAGTGGTTTGCTTGAAGATTGTCTTGCCCCAGTACATCTATCAAGCTTAGATCTAATGGTTGATGGTGAACAACGATCAAACATAAGAAGACCGCTAAAATCATTCACCTGGTGACTCCTTTCACTGAAGAATCCAGTAATCGGTGCTTCATGGTGACTCCACTGTAAAGGGATCAATAGCTTTGAGATTTTTTAAAATGGAGCGGATTGCAAGAAGATACGCTCCCATGAGCTGAGATCACATCCCAGGTTTTCCGAATAAAATGCCCAAGGTGGATTGGCTTCATAATTTGCCTATGTTTATAAATGTGGAAGGTAATGATGCTGCTCTTCATCTAATGAAATTTCACATTCATGTGCATAAACTAAAGATCAATTTTCCTAAAGACTATTTGATGAAAATGTTTATGGCTACTCTGGAAGACGAAGCCCGATCTTGGTATGAAAGTTTTCCACCTACTTCTATTCATTTTTTAAAATATTTTCCTACAATATTCTTTGAAAGGTATAAAGAATCATATCCATCCTCAGCTTTAGTTCAAGACTGTTGTAGCCATGTTCATATTTTTATTGAAGATCTTGAGAATTTTTATGGGCATGGTGACTTGATGGATGGAGAAATCATGGAAGCATTGTATGAAAAACCACTTCAGCAGCATAAAGACGATCATGAAAATTTGCAGCAGAATCAAGATTTTAGTATGGTGTAAGATGAAGGAATTTTGCATCTTGACAGTCAACATAAATTACATGAAATGGATCAGCTGCATGAGGAAAATTTGTATACACCTTCACTTGAAATTAATGAAGACAATCAATGTTTGAGCAGAATAAAACAAAAAATATTATCTCCTTTATATAAGATGAGATAGATCAACTCTTGAATAGTCATTTTCCAGCTCAGGTTAACACATATCTGTAGTGTGCACATGGTCAAGAAGGCGATGGTAGAACTTCTTCCTTTTCTGAAAAGGATGACAGTCCTGTAAGTAGCATTATAGATCAGCAGGCTGAATATTTCGATATGGCTGGAAATGATGAAAGAAGAAGTTTTATTTCAGATCTGGTGGAAATAAAAGATGATATGCAAGAAAATGATGTTCGAATCTTAGATAATGGGGATGATAAATCGGATCGAGAAACAGATGGTGATGAGGAAAAAAAGAGTTGCATGGTTGAGGCTACCTCAAATGGAGAAAACAGAGTTACAGACGTAACTGACCTCATCTTACCAGAACTAGATCTTCATGAGGAGGTAGCTCATTCCCTCTATGAACAACAAGATGAGATCTTTGTTCAAGAAAGTGAAAAAGCTCTCGGTGAATTTATGGTAGACGATATAAATGATTGTGTTGGGTTTCAAGAATCATTTGAGGTTTCTTTTCTCATGATTGATGAATGCAAACACAATATCGTTGTCATATCATATCAAGATGACCTACAATATATTTAGACTTCAGCACACCAGACCATTCAGGGTTCCCTTTCAGACTCTTCCTCATATGTATCATGTTTTGAAATGTTATTTGAAGAGGAAATCTTCTCATCTACTTGTTTAGAATCTTTTGAAGACCAGGAACATGATTTTACTGAAGTAAATTATGAAGGAAGATCAAAATAAAAGGAGAAAGACACCTTGCTATTTCAGCAGGAGGAAAGACTTCATGTTTTTCATGATCCAATGGAAAATCTGTTGCAGTTAGCAGTGAAGGTGATTATTGCAGTATTCAGTGATGAAGGAGATCATGGTCACTTATGTTTTTGGATGCCCAATTACCAGTATATGTTGTTGACCAGAAGATCTGATTAGGAGAATCAACCAAGGAGGCATCTACTTGATTGGTTACATTGGAAGACACATTACACACGATTGTACATATTGCATTAGTATGCAGGTGGCTGTCATCATGATTTGAAACCCTCGAATCTTGATGGATTGTTGCCATTGAAACAAGTTTTGTAAGTTCTTGTAATAGTCAATTCAGTCATGAGTCATTTCCTTTTGCATTGAGTCAGTTTTTTCGGTCATTTTGGTTTCATAATTGAGTCTCTTTCAGTCGGGTTTCAGTCAATAAATGAGTTAGATTCTTGCATTGTTTGTTGAAATAATGACTCCATAGCCCAATGGACGAAGGAATTGTCTACTCTCCCAAAGATCTGTCGTTCTTGGCACCTCCAAGGAGCTACCATCCCCCAAAGGAGCCAATGTTAGAGTTGGTCTTGTCAGTCCTCCGTCAGAGATCAAAACTCTTTCTGCATTTCATTTTTAGGTGTCTTTCTCCATCCACTCAGCTGCATTCCGCTAGGGGCATGCCATAATCTGACAGAAAATTCTTGTCAGTCGTTTTCCCTCATGTCTTGCACCTGCTAGCTTAGGTTTGTTCATCAGTGTTTATTAAAGTCCATGATAGTCAATGTTTGATCTTTTAATGGACAAGAGTCATTTCAGTCATTAGGTCTAGGAATTAGGTAAATTGGTCTTCAGCAATGTTCAATAAAGCTAGCAGGCCAGAGGGAGGCTCTTATAAAGTTATGATTCAAATATTTTCATCGTCATGTTGATAGATTATGATTGTTCTTCAAAACTCTGTTTCGAAGAAAAGTCAACAGTTTGTCATTTGTGATAATTTTCAAAAAGTTTTTAGTTGATCTCCTCAGGTGCGGCCATGGTCTCCTTTTCCAAATTCCATGTCAGCTACCCCTACAAAAAAAATTGCCAAACATTTCATCATTTTAGCCAAAAAATCAAAAGGGAAGTGTGAAAAACAGAGTTGCATTAAAGTGTGAAAAAGTGCCTGTTGGATACCTATACCAATAGGTTTCATATTTCATGATTGGATATCAAAGGTCCAAATATGCTCTGCTTTGATTAATGAAAAGATCCCATATTTCCCTAGGATGACAATAGCTGTCTCAGTTTTCATCAGAACTCAATTTTGATGGATGGTCCAACAGTCTAATCTGGATCATGCCATGTTTTAAATTTACATGTTGTAGAATAGAGAATGATATCTGTCCAAACTGTTTAATCTTGGCAGATCAGTAGCTAGGTAGAGAAGCAAAGGTTCCCTACTGCTTAATCTGGGACCTTGGAAGGAATAAGGGTTGTATTAGATAGGAGATGCAAGCAAAAAAGCCAATGAAAAGAAAAGGCATTCAAAGGGTTTGCAAGTCCAAGTGCACCCTCCAAAAGAATAAAAATGTAGTGAGCTAGTTGGTAGTAATGGATTGCAAAAAGTTGTCTCTTTCAAGACCAACAGTTGCGGAAATCATCTACAAAAAAGCAAGGACACTTGGAGCATACAATCCCCTTCTCATTGTTATTACCCCTTGCTAACACCCATCACCACTAGTTTATGCAGCAAAACATCAAAGGTTTTGTCATGATGCTAATGGCCTCAAAAGCCACATTTTTTGTGTAAAAAAATCTTTTCATTCTTCATCTACTCTTGATTACAATTATTTTCAAAGAAAACTGGTTGAACCAGTCCCCACTCAGTGTTCCCTCCACTTAACAAAACAACTCTACTATTTTAGACCCCCATACCCCTTATCCCCTATATTAATAAACACCATGTGTATAAACCCCACAATGCATAAATATCCCCTCCCTGGCACTATAGCCATAATATTCTCTCCCTGGGACTTGAATTGACACCTGGTCAAGGTCAAGAACCCATGACTCACCTTTTGCTCTACCTCAAACCAGTTTCCCTACCCAAAGTGCCATTTTGCCTTAAAAAGCCTTCAAAAAACCTTCAAAACCTTCAAAAACCTTTGAAAAACCCATAAAATCACCAAAGGGGCGGAAAACATTGCAAAATCACCCTTCCCCCGCCTTATCCTAAGGTCGAGGTGTTATTTGCCCTTTATATTTCATAAAACCTGTTTTAAGCCCCGTTTCCTATAGTTTCCGCCTTTACCATATGATTTACGGCCAAAATGCATGAAAACCCCTTTTTCTAAAGTTGGCAGCCCGAAATATTTTTGTAATAAAAACCATTGAAAATTCGCCAAAAGGAACAGATAGCGCGGGGAGGGTCCCGCCGTCCACGTCTGCAAAGAAAAATTATTGTTTATTACCCGCCCGCTGGTCCCTATTGTCCGTGCAGGTTGCCCGCCCGATGACCGTCAGATCGCGCAGGATCCAGATCTACGGCGGAGGATCATTTCGGGAAATCCCGACGTCTGCACGTTAACCGAAGAAGCTGCTACCGTTCGCGCAAGTTGGGCGCCCGACGACCATCCGATCGCCCGCCCTCAGATCCACGGCCTATATCAATATCGGAAGGCCTCACGTGTCTGACAGATACCTTCCGATATATGTCAGACGCTTATGTCAGGCCAGCATCAGGCGAGGGGCACGCGTCACTTTACGATTGCATCGGAGCGTCGCCTGACAATCCGTTCAACGTACAAGGCCGCTTCCGATATTGCGACACCTGTCCCGCCCACGTCTGCGCCCCGCTGCCGTGCACGTGGCCGCCAGTTCCTCCCGCCTCGTTCCCCATTCGTTCACCTGGCTGCCACCTCACCTCCCCCGTGGACCTACCGTTGACCGCCACGTCACCCGGTGACGTCATGATGACGTCACCCAACCCGGGCCCCCATGATGACGTCATCCATAAAGCGCGCCAAAAAGGCCAAAAAGCCATATTTTCGCCAATTTTCACCATTTTTCATATTTTTCGCAAATTACTGTTGAAGCTCTCTACATGCAAGTTACGACGCCTGCGCCACCAGTCAACCTGCAACCATTTTCCAAAGCACCTAGCACGCAAACCCAGCTGCATTCTTCGCTCAACGCCATTATTTACCAGGTATTTGAGCTTCGTCCTCCCGCGAACTGGTTTTTATCGAATTTCTTGTACAAATCACCATATAAGCCATTTTAATTGAGAATTTCACCATTAAACTGATTGCACCCTACCATATTCAACTATTTGAAGTCAAAACACAGTGTCGGAGACCTCTAATTCAGTGCAAATTCTGTTAAAAACCTAACCTGTTCACGCAATCGTGGACTCCTGTATAACTCCTAAAACTGTCAAAGGAGGTCTTTCTGCTGCTGAAAAACCCTTCTCAAAGGGCTCAGCATTGTAATCCTTAACTGTACGCCGACCCTGCTACGCCTGCTTCCCGTCAATTTCACTATTGCAAACAGCATTTCAGAGGTTGTTTGTGTAAAACATGGAGACACCTGAAATCCTTAATGTCACTCCTCTCAATGCTCCTCAGAGGGAGCTGGACTGGCAAGACCTGGCAGATCTGGATTATCAGATCTCAGAAGACTCCAGGCAAGGATGCACCCCTCATATTCAATTGCTAAATGAGTTCAGGGCCAAACATTGAGATGGGACAGATATATTAGGCATTTGGGAGTCTGCCCTGCCAACTTTTAAAATGCCTCTAGTCAGGCAATTCCCTGATCTCATATATCTTTGTGCCAGTCAATATGAGCCATCACAGAGAGCTGTAGTCAATCACAAGGGGGAAGTGGTGTTCTATACCACCCCTCAGGCCATCAGGGACATGGTGCAGTTCAAGACTGACAAGCAAATGGTTCCCTTATCCCTGCTGGACCTAATTAACCAAGGGACCAAAACACTCACATAGGCAGAGATCCTGAGGTTTAATCAACTATTTGTCAGCAAATCAGACACAGTGTTACATCCTCCTATCTTTGATGGATATCTAAATCAACTTGGGCTAGACCTGGCCCATATGGTGAGCTCAGTTCTAGGGTACAAATCAATGGAGTATATAGAGGAAACTGTGCTAGTCATGATGTTAAGGTTTGTCCCTGGGAGGGCCCCCATCTGCTACAACTATGCCACATATATCTCGGACAAAATTCATGAGAAGTTCCTGCACTTACCTAGAGAGAGGATGTTCAGATATACCTCATATATCTATCATCTTATCCTATATCACCAATATGAAAAATTCTCCTTTGAAATCAAAAGAAACGATGCAGCAGGAAACCCAAGATCGGTTGTATACTGGAGCTCCATCTTCCATAGAGGCTCACCCTACACATACTGTGAGTTCATAGACTCGTTCATCCATCCAGCCATGTCCCTGTTTATGAAAGAATCTCCTCCGAGACTCACTGAGGAAATGAAGAGGATACTTCAACTATCCACCACTTACAGCATAGGGGACTGGTATTTTTACTAGCATTACACTGTGATCAGAATATATGGTTGTGAGCTAAGACCATTCAGGCTGCCCAGGTTTGTGCCTATGAGGCTCTTTTCCCTGGAGTATTTCAGACAGTTTGCCTATGTCGATCTAGTCCATTTTTCAGGAAGGGCCAAGAAGGCACAACTTAAAGTTAAAAACCAGCTCGGGCATTTGGTTTTAAACAAAAGAGAGGGATGGAAGGAGGCAGAGAAAATGTTACATGGCCTAGGCCTAACACAAAGCTTCATGTGGAAACCATATGACCCCAATGGTTTTATATCCAAGAGGAGATTGAAATACAAACTCTCCAGTTATGAGCATCATAACATGATTCTCATAACAAGACATGCAAACCATCCAAAATGGCAGAAAAACACCTTGATAGAGCCCCTGACCCAAGAAGAACTAAATCATAGGGCTAGAAGACATTTATTGAAAATGGCTGACTTGGACTGTCCTTCTCAGGTGCCTACCCTACCCAGTCCTCAGACAACAGTGCCAACGTCCTCATCTGCAACACAAGAAGGGGTAGCACAAGCTTCAAAGCAAGGGCAGGACAAAGGAAAGGGCAAGATAATGGAATAAACAGAGGGCCAGCAGGAGCAGCAGCAAGAGGGCCAACAGGGCCAGCAGGACCAACAACAACAAAATCAGCAAGTAACTGATCAACAGGATCAGGAACAGCAAAAAGGAGAAGGCCAGGCAGTCACCCAACAGAAAACAACCAGCATGGCGCCTCCTAGACAAGATTCTAGGGTCGACCCTTCAGTCCTCCAAACCCTTCTAAGAGAGGATATCAGCAGGAAAAGGGAGAGGGAGACCCCTCTCACAGAAGGTCCAGAAAAAAGGCAAATGCTAAATCCATTTGGAGAGGAGGAAATACAAAGCTTTGAGGCCTCTGCCAGCTCAATGCATCAAGAGCAGGACAGGACAGCACTGGGGGAGGTCAGCTCCTCAGGGCAAGATAGAAGCAGAACTGCAGGCATCAAAGACTTCTTCAAGGATGCTAAGAGGAGGAGTGAGCCACTCAAAATCAAGCTATACAATTATCTACTAAACATGGCTCCATCAAATCAGCAGAGGCTTATGGCTGCATATGATGTACAAGAGGCTAGATTGACTATGAGTCATTTTACTCCCACAGAGCAGCGACCTCAATCAACTGCAGATTACATAAGGACAAACTTAGAAGTCCTTGCAAAAGACATCCACCCTATGGACCAGATCGAGCTTCATAAGCAAACGGGTGAGATGGTCTATGCCACCTTGGCAGACAAGACCTTGGTGAACTATAGGCTGCAGAACAGTTTGAATAACACTACAGCTCAGCTTGAGTTGGAAAGGGCATCCTCTCAAGCCAAAGATAACAGAATCAAGGCGCTGGAAGACATTATCATAGAATTTGGGCATGATCCCAATGATGTTAAGGCCATTCAGGAGGTCCTTAAACTAAGGGATGCAGATGTAGCTGCAATCAAGAAAAAGATGAAGATCCCACCAACCATACATCCGCAAACAGATGAAGTAGCCCAACAAAGAAGAGATAAGGATATCACTGCACTGCTTATGAACTTGTACAAGGAACTGGTGGACACCCAACAAAAGCTGCAAGATACAGAGAATACCCTAGAAGCAGCTATACAGAGGGGAGAACAAGGACAGTCTTCTAAACCACCCACAGAGATAATAAACCTAGAGGAGACCCCTAAAGAAGACATCCCTCCAAAGCAGGCAGCAGAAACAACTCCAGCCACAACAACTCCAGCCACAACAGAAGTAGCTACAACAGAGCCAGCCACTGCAGCACCACCAAAAGAGCAGGCCGAGAGCCTAGATATGCAGAAGTTAAGACAAGAACTCCAGGTGCTAGAGGCTCAGGTGACAGATCTCAATAAGGCCAAAGAAAGCTTAGCAAAGATAGAAGAGAAATATGATAAGTCTAAGCAGAACGTGGCTGAGAGGGAGAGGGAAGTAAAAGCCCTAAGAAAGAGAATTGCAGAGCTGGAAAAGCAGCTCAATTTTGAAAAAGTAATAGCAGAAGTCAAGCAAGTGATATGGACTGCCATTGGACAATCAATCAGCAACCAATGGGAGTACATTGATGCTATATATGAGAAGATAGGACTAATTGGCAAGGCAAAGAAAGAACTGTACAGAGCAAGAAATGCTCTAGGAGACATGGCCGACCTTGCCCCCAAGATGATTGAAGTCCTCAACTATAGGAATGGTTCTCAGCTAATAAAAATGGGAATTTCTAATAGGACTGAAACCATTTCCTTAATCAAAAGAACTACAACAATGAAAAACCTAATTCAGACCCTGGATAGGAAGGTCCATGATATGCAAGCAGATATACATAAGTTCTAGAATAGGTTCACAGCCCTGCAGGACAGAGGGCTTCCCAGCTTGGAAGAATCAGGAAAGCTTCTCTCTTATGAGAAGTACATCAAAAGAATAAGCACTTTTTCAG
>APFE030930859.1:0-10708 GCA_000404065.3 Pinus taeda
GAGGTGATACTATTCCCAGGTAAACCCATGAACCAGCGTAGTGCTGCATCCTTGAGGGTGGAAGGGAAAAGTTTTAACTTTTGTTCATCCTCAGTATAGTCATAGGTTCTACAGAGGACAACAGATTCGAATAGAAAGGTATCAGGATCTTCGGAAGTCAACCCATGGAAGTGGGTTAAAGCAGAGGGGCTAATTTTCTTCATTTTCATCTCACCATTGGTCTCTTGGATAGGGAAGGCACCTTCTATGCTCTCATTTCCTCCTTGATTATCAGCCATAGTTTCAGGTGGAGTGGTCTCTAACTCTTCTTCTTCTATAGGGCTTTGGTATGCCTCATGGTGTTCACCTATAGTTTCCTCTGAATCACTGTCACCACCGAAGAGTGAAGGGTGACTGAGTGATGTTGTGGGGGTGTTAGGTAGGAATTTTCCTGATCTATCTATGTTCATACGAGGCATGAAGCGAAAAGACTTCTTTTTGATTGCTTTTGTGTTTCTTTTCCTGTGCTCCTGCAAAAATGAAATAGATTGATTGCAAACTTGAAATTCTAATCTACACTTGAAGAATTGAAAGTCTAATCTAGGAAAGCAGGAAATATTAATCTAGGAAAGCAGGAAAGACTATCCTATGAAAGCAGGAAAGATTAATCTACGAAAGCAGGAAAGACTATCCTATGAAAGCAGGAAAGATTAATCTAGGAAAGCAAAATGGAAATGAAGCAAACTACTTAGCAGAAAGTGAGAGTAAGATCTTAGAAGAAAAGCAACAATTACTAATACTTTGACACTCCCCCGGCAACAGCGCCAAAAAGATGGTGAGCTCCAGTATTGCAATAATGCTACAACTTCTGAGGCTTCCTGTCTCTCATTTTATCAACCCGGTTGTTCGTACAAACTTGGAAACGACGGTGCTATATGCACAAGTACTAGCTCTTGTCGCAGCTGTCACTTGGTCAGCTGGCACAAGTCCGCTAGGGCTCAAGCCAACTTCTATAGGCTCACAGAAGAATCTTTATCAATAATGGACGAAAGCTAGCTCAAAGGAGACTAAGCTACTTGACAAAAATGAACTAAAAGCAAATCAAAGCATGGAAACCTAGGAAACCCTAATTTAACTATTCTAACTTCTATAATGCAATGAATGTGGACGAAACTTCTACAAATGCTGCTACTACCTTTAATAAGTGAAAATGCATGGGTCTAAACTACTTGCATCATAAAATACATGGTTTTGTACTTTTTCAGTAAGTGGGTGGAATGATTGCGATTTTATGCTTATTAGGGTTTGGTTGTGCAGGTGGGGTGGAGAAGGAAGGAAAGCGTGGGATAGGTTGGGAAGGCTAGGTGAAGTCCCTATGGACCCTTGGCATTCATCCACAGAGGTTTTCCACGTTCAGATGCTCAGCAACCGCGTGAATGACCTCCTACAGGATGTCGCAGGGGATCCTACAGGATACTTAGGGTTTTCTACAGGATGTCTCTAAACTGCTACAGGATGATCCACCGTGAAGGATTGAAGTGATGGAGGGGTGATGGAATGGTAGGAAGGGATGTGTGAGGTAGGGATCAGGCTGGTGATGGCACAAAGGCGGAAGGATGAGATGGGAAACGGGTGTAGGGAGTAGGTTGAAGTGATGTCAATGAAGGGTCAAGGAATGAAGCTACGTGAGGACTGGAAGACTTTGAGGAGAGGACAGAACGTAGTATAGGTCAAGGAAACGTGGTTGCATGCAGGATCAAAATGGAAAGGATGATAATGAAACGAGAGGGAGAAGAGTGTAAATGAAACAAATGATCGAAACTGTTTATCAAACCGGAAATGCATCAACCTACATTAAGTGTGCCATGATTTCATTGAACAGTAATCCAAAACGCAAAGAGAAATACGTATGGGGTTGTGATGAAGAGATCTGTGATAAGTGTAAATGACAAGGAAGCATCTAAATCCAAACCATAACTGTATCAAACAAAGTAATGCGTGTTTTTGGTGGTCCGCTATGGACTGCACCCCAATCTTCAAAAGAGATGGCAGTGAACCTTAACAACCGTTTTGCTGGAGCTCCAATTGATGGTATTAATCCTCTGCTACGCTAAGCAAATGGGAACAACTGCATCATAAGCAAAAATCTATCCTACTCGTACAAAAATCAAATCACCAAACTACTGAAATTCAAATTGCATGAACAGAGGAAAACTTCAAATGCTGGGAATGAAATAGAAACAGCACTACAGCAGAGGGGATCTATGGCTCTCAGGTTGGGCCCTAACCTAAGAGATATAGTCTCCTAATAAAACTCAGGAATAGATCACAAACTGTCTTCTTTATTCATAATTCGAAGTCATGCCAAATTGGCTTACACCAAAAGAACGAAACTGAACTGCTTCAAAATTATAATGATAAACCGAGAGACTCAACAACCTATCTAAGGCTAAGGCCTCCATATTTATACAAAAAAATGATGATCCGCCAAGTAGCCTTGATTCTAGGAGCTCGGCTGTCCAACTGGAGTTTAACTGCGGATTTGTGAGCCAGTCAGAACTGTTGTTCTGGTAGAACAGTTTATGATTGTTGTTCCTGTAGGACAACTGGCTGCTTTTGAAGCTCGGAGGGGAGATTGATTGGAGCTCAGAGTTCTTCGTGGGAATCACGAGGAATGCCCCAAGACCGTGGACATCACTCCACGAAATCAGCAGATCCACCTCATTGTCTCCTTGTCTCCTCTTTCGTTGTCTCTTGCTCCCTTTTTAATGCCAAAACCTGGGATCATAATGCATTAGTCACGTAGATAAAGAGCCTAACCTTCTTCCTACAAACAACATGAATAAACTAAGAAATGCATGCATAAGCAAATAAAAATGAATGGTTTGAGCAAGTAAAATAGGCCAAAATGAGCCCAAATTGTACCAAAATTGGGGCTCATCACCTAGCATCACCTAAGCTAATGTAACCTAATCTAACCTAACCTCGCCTAACTTAGACTAGCATAGCCATGCCTAACCTAACCTAGCCTTTCCTAACCTAAACTTGCTTAACCTAACCTTGCCTAACCTAGCCTAACCTAGCCTTGCCTAACCTAGTCTAGCCTTAGCCTAACCTCGCCTAGCCTAGCATAACCTACCCTACCCTAGCCTACACTAGCCTAACCTAACCTCGCCTACTATAGCCTAACCTACTATAGCCTAGCCTACTATAGCCTAACCTACCCTACTCTACCCTAACCTACTCTAGCCTACACTAGCCTACTATAGCCTAACCTACTCTAGCCTAGCCTAACCTACTCTAGCACAAGCTAGCCTAACCTACTCTAACCTAACCAACTATGGCCTAACCTACCCTACTCTAGCATAGTGTAATCTAGCCTAACCTAAACTAACCAACCAACCTAGCCTAATCTAGCCTCACCTAATCTAATGTAAACTAATCTAACCTAACCTCGCCTAACCTAGACTAGGCTAGCCTAACCTAACCTTGCCTAACCTAGACTAGGCTAGGCTAGCCTAACCTAGCCTAGCCCAGTGTAACCTAACCTAACCTAACTTAGACCAGCCTAGCTTTCCCTAACCTAAACTAACCTCACCTAACCTAAACTTGCCTAACCTAACCTTGCCTAACATAGCCTAACCTAGCCTAGCCTTGCGTAGACTAGCCTAGCCTAGCCTAACGTAGCCTAGACTAGCCTACTCTAGACTAACCTACTCTAGCCTAGCCTATTATAAGCTAACCTACACTACTCTACCCTAACATCATCTAGCCTACACTAGCCTACTCTAGCCTAACCTACTCTAGCCTATCCTAACCTAGCCTAAACTAGCATATTCTACCCTACTCTACTCTAGCGTAAACTACTATAGCCTAGCCTAACCTAGCCTAACCCACTCTAGCCTAGCCTACTAGAGCCTAGCCTACCCTACTCTACCCTATCCTAGTCTAGCCTACACTAGCCTACTATAGCCTAACCTGCTCTAGCGTAGCCTAACCAAGCCTGAACTAGCATAAGCTACCCTACTCTATTGTAGCCTAACCCACTCTAGCCTAGCTTAACCTAGACTAACCTACCCTAGCCTAAGCTAGCCTAACCTACTCTAGCCTAGCCTACTATAGCCTAACCTACCATACTCTACCCTAACCTAGTCTTGCCTACACTAGCCCACTCTAGCCTAACCTACTCTAGCCTAGCCTAAACTAGCATAACCTACCCTACTCTACTATAGCCTAAAATACTCTAGCTTAGCCTAACCTAGCCTTACCTACTTTAGCCTAGCCTTAACTAGCCTAGCCTTAACTGGCCTAGCCTAACCTAGCCTAGCGTAACCTACTCTAGCCTATTGTATCTTAACCTACTCTAGCCTATTGTATCTTAACCTACTTTAGCCTAGCCTAAGGTAGCTAACCCACTCTAAACTACTCTATCCTAGCATAACCTAACCTAACCTACTCTAGCCTAACCTACTCTATCTTAGCCTAAACTAGCCTAGCCTAGCCTACTCTAACTGAGCTTAATCAACTCTAGTCAAGCCTACTGAAGCCTACTCTAGCCTAGCCTAGCCTAACTTAGCCTAATATAGCCTAACCTAATCTAACCTATCCTACTCTAACCTAACCTAACCTAACCTATCCTAGCATAGCCTAACCTAGCCTAGTCTAATCTAACCTAGCCTAGCCTAAGCTAGTCTAGGCTACTTTCGCCTAGCTTAATATACTCTAACCTAGCCTAGTCCAACCTAGCCTAGTCTAGTGTAGCCTAACCTAGCCCAACCTAATCTACCCTAGCCTAATATACACTAGCTTCTCCTAACCTAGTCTAGCCTACCCTAGCTTAGCGTAACCTAGCCTAGACTAAGCTAACCTAGCCTAACCTAACCTAACCTAGCCTAGCTTAGCCTACCCTAACCTAGCCTAACCTAGCCTATGTTAGCCTAACCTAACCTAGCCTAACCTACTCTAGCATAGTGTAGGTTGACCTACTCTAGCCTACTATAGCCCAACTTATTACTCTAGCATACTCCGGCATAACCGCCTCTAACCTACTATAGCCAAACACACTCTACTCTAGCCTAGCCTACTCTAGCATACCCTAGCCTACTCTAGCTTAACCTACTCTAGCCTAGACTAACCTAGCCTAAACTAGACTAACCTACCCTACTCTACTCTAGCTTAAACTACCCTTGCCTAGCCTAAACTATCTTAAACTACTTTGGCCTAACCTAGCCTAACCTACTCTAGCTTAAACTAGCCTAGTCTAGCCTACTCAGGTGTAGCCTAACCTACTGTAGCCTATTCTAGTCTAGCCTACTCTAGCCTAACCTACCCTACTCTACTCTATCCTAAACTACTCTAGCCTAGCCTAATCCAGCATAGGGTAACCTACTCTAGCCTAACCTAACCTAACCTACCCTATCCTAATCTTACCTGACCTACTCTAGCCTAGCATGACATACCCTATTCTAGATTTGCCTATCCCTACCTAGCATAGCCTAGCTTATGTTAGGCTAGTCTAGGCTAGCCTAGCCTACTCTAGCCTAGCCTAGCCTATCCACCGACTCTAACCTACCCTACTCTAGCCTAATCTACTCTAGCCTAGCCTACCCAATCCTAGACTAGCCCAGACCCTAGCCTAATTTTACCTAGCCTAGCCTAATCTAGCATAGCCTAACCTACTCTAGCCTAACTTAACCTAGCCTAACTATCCTATCCTACCCTAGCCTAGACTATTCTACCCTAGCATAGCCAAGCCTACTCTAGACTACCCTAACCTAGCCTACTCTACCCTACTTTGGCCTAGCCTACTCTAGCTTACTCTAGCCTAGCACAACCTAGGCTAACCTAGCATACCCTAGCCTAGCCTACTACATCCTATCTTATCCTACTTTAGCCTACCCTATCCTAGCCTATCCCACTCTAGCCTATCATAACCTAGGCTACTCTAGCCTACTCTAACCTAGCCAAGCCTAACGTATCATAGCCTAGTCTACTCTAGATAAACCTACACTTGCCAAGACTAAGTTAGCCTATCTTACTCTAGCCTAGCCTAGCCTAGACTACTCTAGCCTACCCTACTCTCCTATAGCCTAGCCTCCTCTAGCCTAACCTACCCTAACCTACACTAGCATGGCCTAAAATAGAGTAACCTAATCTAACCTAACCTACTCTAGTAGAGTTGAACTTAGCCTAACCTAAACTAACCTACCAACTTTAGCATAGCCTAGCCTACTTGAGCCTACTCTAGCCTCACGTAGCCTAAGCTAGTGTCACCTAAGCTAATGTAACGTAATCTAACCTAACCTCGCCTAACCTATACTAGGCTAGCCTAAGCTAACCTTGCATAACCTAGACTAGGCTAGCTTAACCTAACCTAGCCTAACCTAGTCTAACCTAACCTAACCTAAACTAACCTAACCTAACTTAGACTATCCTATCCTTGCCTATCCTAAACTTTCCTAACCTAACCTTACCTAAACTAGCCTAACCTATCATTTCCTAACCTAGCCTAGCCTAGCATAGCCTAACCTACCTTACCCTACCCTACTCTAGCCTAACCTAACCTAGCCTACTCTAGCCTATCCTACTATAGCCTAACCTACCCTAGTATAGCCTAACCTACTCTAGCATACACCACCCTACTGTAGCCTAACATACTATAGCCTAGCCTAACCTAGCCTAAACTAGCATAACCTACCCTACTCTACTATAACCTAAACTACTCTAGCCTAGCCTAACCTACTCTAGGACAAGCTAGCCAACCTACTCTAGCCTAGTCTACTATAGCCTAACCTACCCTACTGTAGCCTAACCTACTCTAGCACAAGCTAGCCTAACGTGCTCTAACCTAGTCTACTATAGCCTAACCTAACCTACTCTAGCATGGTCTAACCTAACGTGCTCTAGCCTAGTCTACTATAGCCTAACCTAACCTACTACAGCATAGTCTAACCTACACTAGCGTAAACTAACCTACCAATTGTAGCATAGCACAACCTACTTGAGCCTAATCTAGCCTAACCTAGCCTCACCTAAGCTAATGTAACCTAATCTAACCTAACCTTGCCTAACCTAGACTAGCGTAGCCTTGCCTAACCTAACTAGCCTTTCCTAACCTAAACTTGCCTAACCTAACCTTGCCTAACCTAGCCTAACCTACCCTACTCTAGCATAATCTAACCTAGACTAACCTAAACTAACCTACCAATTGTAGCATAGCCCAGCCTAAATGAGCCTACTATAGCCTAACCTAACATCACCTAAACTAATGTAACCTAATCTAACCTTACATCGCCTAACCTAGACTAGCATAGCCTTGCCTAACCTAACCTAGCCTTTCCTAACCTAAACTCGCTTAACCTAACCTTGTCTAACATAGCCTAACCTAGCCTTGCCTAACCTAGCCTAGCCTTAGCCTAACCTCGCCTAGCCTACCATAACCTACCCTACCCTAGCCTACTCTAGCCTAACCTAACCTAGCCTACTCTAGCCTAACCTACTCTAGCCTACCCTACTATAGCCTAACCTACCCTACTCTACCCTAAGCTACTCTAGCCTACAATAGCCTACTCTAGCCTAACCTACTCTAGCCTAGCAAAAACCTAGCCTAATCTACTCTAGCACAAGCTAGCCTAACCTACTCTAGCACAAGCTAGCCTAAACTACTCTAGCACAAGCTAGCCTAACCTACTCTAACCTAGCCAACTATAGCCTAACCTACCCTACTCTAGCATAGTGTAACCTAGCCTAACCTAAACTAACATTCCAACCTAGCCTAATCTAGCCTCAACTAAGCTAACGTAAACTAATCTAACCTAACCTCGCCTAACCTAGACTAGGCTAGCCTAACCTAACCTAACCTAGCCTAGCCCAGTCTAACCTAACCTAACCTAACTTAGTTCAGCCTAGCTTTCACTAACCTAAAGTAGCCTCTCCTAAGCTAAACTTGCCTAAACTAACCTTGCCTAACATAGCCTAACCTAGCCTAGCCTTGCCTAACCTAGCCTAGCCTAACCTAGCCTAGACTAGCCTACTCTATCCTAACCTACTCTAGCCTAGCCTAACCTAGCCTAGACTAGCCTACTCTAGCCTAACCTACTCTAGCCTAGCCTACTGTAGGCTAACCTACCTTACTATACCTTAACCTCGTCTAGCCTACACTAGCCTACTCTAGCCTAACCTACTCTAGCCTATACTAACCTAGCCTAAACTAGCATATTCTACCCTACTCTACTCTAGCCTAAACTACTATAGCCTAGCCTAACCCACTCTAGCCTAGCCTACTATAGTCTAACCTACCCTACTCTACCCTATCCTAGTCTAGCCTACACTAGCCTACTATAGCCTAGCCTAACCTACTCTAGCGTAGCCTAACCTAGCCTGAACTAGCATAAGTTACCCTACTCTATTGTAGCCTAACCCACTCTAGCCTAGCTTAACCTAGACTAACCTACCCTAGCATAAGCTAGCCTAACCTTCTATAGCCTAGCCTACTAAAGCCTAACCTACCATACTCTACCCTAACCTAGTCTTGCCTACACTAGCCTACTCTACCCTAACCTACTCTAGCCTCGCCTAAACTAGCACAACCTTCCCTACTCTACTATAGCCTAAACTACTCTAGCTTAGCCTAACCTAGGCTTACCTACTTTAGCCTAGCCTTAACTAGCCTAGCCTAACCTACCCTAGCGTAACCTACTCTAGCCTATTGTAGCTTAACCTACTTTAGCCTAGCCTAAGGTAACTAACCCACCCTAAACTACTCTATCCTAGCCTACCCTAAACTAACCTAATCTAGCCTAACCTACTCTATCTTAGCCTAAACTAGCCTAGCCTATCCTACTCTAGCTGAGCTTAATCGACTCTAGCCGAGCCTACTCAAGCCTACTCTAGCTTAACCTAGCCTAGCCTAATATAGCCTAACCTAATCTAACCTATCCTACTCTAACCTAGCCTATTCTAGACTAGCCTACTCTAGCCTAGCCCCTAGCCTACTATCGCCTAGCTTGGCCTAACCTACTCTATCCTAGCCTAGCCGAGTCTAGCCTAATCTAATCTAACCTAGCCAACTCTAGCATACCCTGGCCTAGCCCTTAGCGTACTCTCACCTAACTTGGCCTCACCTACTCTAGCCTAGCTTAACCTAGCCTAGCCTAGCCTAGCCTAGCGTACTCTAACCTACTCTAACCTAGCCTAGCCCACTCTAGCCTACTATACCGTAGCCTACTCTGACCAAGCCAAACTTAGCCTAGCCTACTCTAGCATAGCCTAGCCTAGCCTAGGCTAGCTTACTCTAACCTAACCTACTATAGCCTAACATAGCCCAACCTACTCGAGCTTGGAATAACCTAGCTTAACCTAAACTAACCTACCCTACTATAGCCTACTCTAGCCTACCCTAGCCTACCCTATCCTAGCAGAATCCACCCTAACCTAACCTAAATTAGCCTAGCCTAACCTATCTTAGCGTAACGTAACCTAACCTAACCTAAATTAGCCTAGCCCAACCTAGCCTAGCCTAAGCTTACCATAACCTAACCTTGCCTAACCTAACCTAGCCTAACTTCTCCTAGCCTAGCCTAACCTAACCTAACCTCCCCTTGCCTAGCCTAACCTACCTTAGTGTATCCTAGTGTAGCCTAGCATACTCTAGCTTACCTTAGTCTACTCTATATTAGCATAGCCTAGCCTACTCTAGCCTAACTTACCCTACTATAGAGTAAGTAGCCTATCGTATTTTTGGATAGACCACACCCTAGCATAAAGTTATTCTATCTTTGTGTAGCCTAGTCTAATTTAGTGTATCCTAGCCCACTCTAGGTGAGCCTTCCCTAGTCTAACACAATCTAGGTTTCTAAGAATTTATATATATACATGTTGTAGTTGAAAATTTTAATAAAATATATATATTCAAAGGAAATCTTAAAAAGCATTTATAGTATAATTTAATTTTATCATAAATATTTAAATATAAGAACATTATCACTTTATTTAATTTCAAACTTTTCTCTTTGCAAATTGTGTTATTTTAATTAAAAAATATATCATACTACGTCATACCAATAGTAAATATAGTGCCAAACTTAAATAACAAATTAAATATTTAAATTTGAAAATCATTTTAAAATTTAAATTAAACTAAACACAATATTAATAAAGGGATCACTCAAAACAAATTAAATGCTATTAATAAAAATTTATTTAAAATAAATTAAATGTATGAATATACAATTTAAAATATATTGAATTTAACCAAAGTACTAATGAAAATCAAGATGTAACATAAATTATAAGATATAAATAAAAAACATATTTTAAGTAAAAAAGTATATTTGTTTAAAATGTTAAACATATAATTTTAACATTATTAGAGAAATCCAAATAATCTAAAAATTTAAATGTTAACATAAGTTATATAGAAAATATAAATAAAAAACATATTTTTGTAAAATGTAAAATATAATTGAAAGTATTTTAGAGAAATATAATAATCTAAAACAAATTTTTTAGAGGAATTATTTTTTTTATTGGATGGCCCATCCAAAACTGATTTTGAGAGCCACGGGTTAAGTCCAGTGTATTTTTAATTGAGAAAAAGAATTCACAAACAGATAAATGTGAAAGTAAGAAACCAATTTAAATAAAACCACAAACCTTCACAAAGATAAACTAAGTCAATGAATAAATGTAATGATCTGAACTCAGTAGAACACTAATTGGATCCATAAAA
>APFE030930871.1:2483-18287 GCA_000404065.3 Pinus taeda
TGTATTTGGCTTATGTAAGACTCATTTTCAGTAATACATATTTGACTTTACTTCTCAGGATTCATGAAGGATTTTTTATGTTCAGAATATGTGATGTTGTCCTTTTCTTAATTCTTACAGTGGTATAGATGTATAATCACTCAGAATTCACTGAATGTGCTCTGACTTCCTGTATACATTTATAAACTGTGTGGTCCCATATGAGTTTATGTTCTGAATGTTTAAATGCTGAATGCCTGACTTCCATGTAAGGTTGAGTTCATTGTGATATTGAGGTGTTGTTGACTCCATAAGCCCAATGGATAGTTGTTAAATGTGTTTCCACCATTCATACTTGTTACAGTTGTTCTATCAGAGTTAGCCATCTTATCTTTAATCAAAATCATTAATCCATTTAGAGAGAGCCCTCTCAGGTTGAGGAGGCTAAGCCTCAGCCTAAAGTAGGTTTGAAATAGTTACTTGAGGTCTTCCTGGTCTGCAGCCTTCCAGGGTCTGATTTTGAGATAACACTACCCATCTCTAAGATAATATGGTCAAAACAATGTATATGAGGTCCCTCTCGTTCCCCTGTTTATATAAGAGGACAAGAAATCCAACGATGTAGGGTAAGGCTAAGCCTTTGCAGGCAACCCAATCTTGTACAAAATCATATGCCCTCAATAAAAAAAAAAGGGTTACAGATTTGCAGGATAAATAAGGAGAATATTAAAGTACTGAGCATCAACAGACCCATCTTTGAGTAGACATGACTCATGATAGCCACTTGTCCTCACTCTAGATTCATTCTGTAATAGTCTTTTGTAGACAATCTCTGAATTTCTTGCACATATTCTAAGGGGAAACCATTATTTCTGATTGCTAAATATGTTTCATTAGCTCTTCCCCAAGAAGTGAATGGAAATTTGTAAAGAGACTCATTGCAATAGGAAAAGGTCCATTCTGGGTATTTTTCTTGGCAGCAGAAAACCTGGAGGTGAAGCTATTTGTTAAGATATTCCCTTTTTGTATTCATTAGTATGGGACCATACCTTGAGTATGTGGCACCCATGTCTCTTTAAGGGAAATCATTTGTTTTCATGTTAAAAGAATGATGATTGGGAGCTCTTTGGAAAAGGGACCTAGAGTCATTACTACTCCAAGCATTTGGTTGGATTGTTATGGAACACAAGCACTTGATTTTCAACATTGTACAATACGTGTCCTTGGCTAGGGATCAACTGTATGCATTTTGGAAGCCAACGAGGTAGCTTTAAGAAAACAAGTTTTGCATGTAGAGCACACTTTTATCTCTCTGACTATCAAGAATAAATCAGGCATTGTTTGCAACCCTCCCCTCAGCATTAGGCAACCATTTTCCCTTAGAATTTGAGCATTCAGAATCCCCATCTACAATTGGCCTCTCAAAGCTTATATCATTACTACTACGTGAGCTAGATTTGGGATCATCATCATGAAAATCACTATTGTTACAGCTCCAATCAATGTAGTAGATTTCACCTAATATCTATAGCAGGAAACATGTTTATTAACAAAACATATATTATTCTGTTCAATATTTCTTTACAATCTAGGTAAGATAGGGAACAATGATTTGTTTTCTGTATCTTCACATATCAGTGCCTTTCACATAGCACATGTTCCAGTGGTGCTATAATCTTGGTAATGCAATCTAGTGTTAATATGATGCAAACAATCAACAAAGAGAAAAATTGCTACCCCTAACTTTATCAGCCCCGTTGCAATTCATCAACTATTGAGAAGTCAATTCTACGATTGATAAAAACCTCAAAACTAAATGGGAAACCAAGCTTGAAATGAATGCTCGTTTGTTCATTTATGTAATTCTTCTAGTTACGATGCAATTTCTGGCACTAGTTCCTCGTGTTTCAAATTGAACGCATAAAATTTCCAACCCGACTAACCCCAACAGAGTCCAAAATATAAAACAACAAACCGAGAAAACTTAATCCCATTGGAGCCTGGTTAGGTAGTAAACTAGAGTCTCAATTTAAAGCTAAAGTGAGGTGTTTCATATCTACAAAATGCGGTGTATGGAAAATTGATTTCGGTCTTTTGATAGTTGTTGGCCCTTAGTCCTAAAAGTGGACTGGAGGAGAGCCAATGGAAACTTGAAAAAGGGCTCGACACATTAAACGCCAATGTTATTGGCAAGGAGGTCTATGCGCCCATATTTGTTAATCTCAGTCCACACTGTGTCGGCTACACTCTAGTCTGAGTGTTCATCACCATCCAACAAGTGCACAACAGGATGCTTTTCAATGCCAAGGATCGAGTCGTGGCTACAATTCAGCATTTCTGCTAAGCAACCTAAGGGCCAACATGTAGTTAATACCTCCAATTGTGCATCTTGTGACTATCATCACATTGGGTTGCTCTTCCATGGAGAGAAAAGATTCAGGTCTAGTTTTTTAGTGCTATGTACATTTGAATCGCAATCCAAGGAGGAGTTTGTTATCCCCTTAGTACTCTTCATTGATGCCCTCAAATGGTGTTACTGATAGTTGGATCTGGTATATAAAATTCCTAGCAGAGTTAACAAGGCCTTGATTCACTGTTGAGATTGACGGAGTGTTCAATTATTTACCAGAATTCCATTCTTGTTGTGCTTTGCCTTGTTCAAATGGCATGCTCAAAAGAGATGCAACCAGATTGAAGCCCTGCATGCAAATTGTGGAATAGATATTCCTCACATCTGGAATATAAATCAATGGAAGTATGTGTTATTTAGTGCAGTTCCTTGGGGTGTGTTTTGGGAAGAAATTCTAACATAGAAAAATAAGCCAAAAAACATGAATCTTAACAAGTTTCCCTACCCATTAATAATTAGATATTTGATCCTAGAAATAACATTAAATGAAAGAGTGCAAGAGGAAGAATTCACTAAAAAAATATTCTTGTTAAACCATAAAAAATGGATATTTGTCTAACTCAACATTCATTGTTTATTGTAAAGTTGGTCTTTATAATCAATCTATTTTCAATATTAAAAGAAGACATTGAACGATGATAGAAGATTGAAACAAAAGTTGTTTCTACTTACGATGTTAGAGTTTAAAGTGGTGCCCTTGCATACAATCAGTGACTGAAGAATTTCCATTGCGACATTCCCAACATTTGTGTTCATGATTACTATTGTTCCTCTCCCCAACCATTCAAACTCTATTCCTAGGAATTCATGATAATTGGTTAGAAAGTGACACTAAACTTGTATTATAAACTTGTAAATGCAACTCGAAGTAGATATTATAAATCATAACAAAGGAGAACTATCAAATCTTTTGGGTTCCTTCAAGCCAAAGACCACAAAGGAACGAGATGACCACCAGGACTATTGAACCTTAAAGAATCATTTTGCGTCGAAGAAAAAACCAAATAACATTGGATGTGGAGGTGAAATCCTTAGGATAAATGTGCAAGTCACTCTCCTTTATGAGATTAGACTAGGCAAATAATTGAACAATGTATGGTTTATGGCACTTGTATAGTACCTAAAACTCTGTTTAGACAAAGAAATTTAAAAAGTGTAGGTCTATAGAATTCAATATTTGGAAAGAAAAAATTATTATAAGTGAAATGTTTGCTTGTTGAGGCAAAAACATTCAAATGTATTTTTTATTTGTTGTGATGTTGGGTTGTTCCATCTTTGAAGAGGAATGACTTTTCACTATGATCTTGCAAGTTCGACTTTTAAACTGTCAGGATCTCTAGAAATAATATTTTGGCCATGTGCTTTTCCAATGTCCTCCATTTCCCCCTTTTGTCGCCTCACAAAGGAAGTGCACCCATGAGGTCAGTCTATACCCCTACTTCACATCCAAATAATTCTTTACCATTTTCAATTTATAAAACAAATGACGACAAAACTGATGCAGTAAATTCATTTACAAGGATGATCATGACACCGAGTCTCAAACATAGAAACCTTTTCCTATATCATGAATTTTTAGTGCAAGAAAACAAACGAAGGAGAAATGGTTTGATTCTTCACAGTACCTGAACAATACCTAACTACGAGCAAAGTGTGTTCAAGAGCTAATCTACCATTTCTCCACCTGAGCCATCACCTCTCTCAATGTGTGGACAGGATTTAAATGTGATGCATTCCTCCTGAAAATTTTATCGAATTATACCTATAGCTCATCAATTATCCTTGACCATTTTCCGTACCAAATTTATTCAAACTAGATCAAATACAGATCATGTCAAGCACAAGAAAACCAAAACAAAAATTTCCCCAACACTGAATTCGATCAAAGCATTTTCATTAGTTTCACCAAACACCCTGAAACAAAAACAGAAAGAAGCAAAAACCCTAGGCACATCTCCTTAAATTCATTGCATATTCACTTTCCTCTTGCTCCAAATATTAATAAACATTTTAGAGCTAGCACGCTTATGCTTTCTCTATGCATTGACTCAATTTCATATTTCAACTACATGGCGGCTAAATATGAAAAAGTTTTATTTTGTAAAAAATCATTTTAAAATAATATTTTAAAATGCTTAATTAACGAATGAATATATATGTAATGTAATTGAAAACTTTCATTATATAGTATTTTTTTTTACATTACAAGGTATAATGTCATAAAGGTAAAGAGTTTGGATGTCAAACATATTATAATAGTTGAAATTGGGAATATTTTTTTCTATAGTAGTTTATATCTTTTTTAACTCAAGATCTACTAAGTGCTAAGAAGGATCTAATTTCTTGAGGTATAAATTTTATTTAGAGTGAAAAGAGATTTGATCCTTCTAAATATTTGGTAAATCTAGAGTTAAGATGGATCTAAGCTAAGATGGATCAAAAATATTTAGTAATGCATAAAATTTCTAGTAACTTGTTAACAAAAACAAAATTTACATCAGGTACCAAATTAATTTTTAAATTTTGTTGTTGATAAGCCCTTCTTGTCCTCTCATCCTTTCTTCACAAATTAAGGTCTGGGAGAATAGATAAACCTCAATGTATCTTATGCTTTTGAGCATGATGATATTCTATTTTTTTAAGTAATCAAACATTTTTTTTTTATTTTTTTTTGGTAACTAGGTAACGCTTAGGCTGGGGTCAGCCTACTTATTGGTTGTAGGAAGACCGGTACACCCAGAATGGGATGTTTATCACCAAGATTGTGCAAGGCTTTAGTCAAGCCTGGACACCGTTGGGAAGTTTAATTCCCCCAAAGTGGCTTCCACTCCTCTGCCCCTCCCCATGATGCTTAAAATTGTGACCAAGTGAGGACTAAACCCCACGTAAACCTACTGGTCTATACCACTTGTTAGTTCGTCATATTTTTAGTCTTGGACTATAGCAGTCATTTACATTAATCATTTTTAATTTTTAATTATGTCGCCTATTATCTAGTCATATATTTTAGTCCTGGTCTAAATTAGTCATTTAGGTTAGTTGTTTTTAGTTGAGTCACTTAATATCCAGTCATATATCTTATCCCTAGAATAAATTAGTCATTTAAGTTAGTCATTTTTGGTTCAGTCACTTAAAATTGCTCAAATTTAATAGTAATTCACTTGAAATAATTGTGGTGACTAACTTTTTTAGTCGCGTAGTCACTAATCTCCCAATTTGTACTAGTGAAGCAACCTGTGACCTTTCACCTCCCTTTTCTCCTAATTTCCATTATTTTCATAAATAAATGTGCCAAAAATGTCATATTGTCATTCCAAATCCTTAGCCATTGCCTTTGCCAATTTCCTTAGCCATAAATAATCAAATGAAAACCCACTAGGATGTCTTGCCCAACATTCAACTTGGAATAAGTGTCCCATCAGTCATGGTTATTATTTTTTCCTTTATTAACTTGTATTACATGGAATTTCACAAGAGTTGTTACGAACCCTCCCCCTTAGGGAACACCATCCTCAGTGTTATACCACACCAAGACCTTAGCAAAACCGCTGAAAAGAAAACATACTACCCATGGAACTTTATAACATAGCTCGATGCAATATTTACAATGATCACCCTGCTGAAATAAAACCATCATGACAACATAATAACATGACATCGTAATAGCATGACACCCATACCACTAATTGGAGCTTTATAACTTAGCTCATGGAAGTATTTACATCCTTATACATATGTGCATATAGCAAAATCATCAAAACATATACCGGAACATATACCAAAATCACACCAAAACATTAAGCCAAAACTTCTTTGCCTGAACCAGCAAACAAGGAAGGATACATAGCCCACATCTGATCCACCATCTCCCATGTAGCTTCATCAGGCCCAAAGTGCTTCCATTGCACTTTAACTTGCTTGATTGCTCAGTTCTTGAGCATGAACACCCTTTTTTTTCAATATACACTAAAGCTATGGCTGGAATTCTCCATTTGGTTCCATCTACAATACAGATCGGTCAATCACATGATCAACATCCTTAAGATACTTCTTAAGCAAAGACACATGGAAAAAATCATGGACTTTCACTATCGGAGGCAGTGCAAGGTTATAGGCTACTGGCCCAATCCTCTCAATGATACTGAAGGTTCTACAAAACTATGGTGTCAGCTTGGCACATGATCCAATCTGCAAGGATCTCTTCTTTGGTTTGATGTGCAAGTACACCTATTCCCTGGCTTGAAACTCCTCGAACAACCTGTTCCTATTTGCATAACTCTTCTGCCTATCCTATGTTGCCTTTAGATTCTTCTTGATCACCTGCATTTCCCATTCCATGTCTACCAACATATTTGGTCCAATCAATTCCCTGCTAATCGGATCACTCCAACTGATAGGAGTGTTACAACTCTACCCATACAATGCCTCAAAAGGACTCATCCTCAATGAACCCTATTAATTGTTGTTGTATGCGAACTCTACCAAAGGAAGATACTCCTCCCACTTTCATTGTTGGTGCATCAAATACATCCTCAACACATCCTCCAATATCCAGTTGACCCTCTCTGTCTATCCATCTGTCTGCAAATGATAAGTTGTACTGAAGGCCAACTCTATGCCCAAACCTAAAAATAACTCCTTCCAAAACTTGGAAGTGAACTTTTCATCCCTGTCTGACACAATCCTCTTTGGAACACCATGCAATCTAACCACATCTTTGATGAATACTTATGCTACATCACTAGCTGAGAATGCATACTTCACTGGAATGAAGTGTGCAACCTTCGTCAACCTATTCATAATAACCATGATGGAATCATGTTGTCTCACTGTCTTCGGAAAAATTGTAATGAAGTCCATGGAAATGACCTCCCATTTACACTCTGGAATCGCAATCGGTTGTAGAAGTCCATATTGATGTTTACATTCTGCTTTCACTCACTGATAATCCAAACATCTAGCCATGAACTCTGCTACATCTCTCTTCAGATTCATCCAATAATAGAATTTTTTTTCACTGTAGTCAATGTCTTTTGATAACCTAGGCGACTTGAATAAGGTTCCGCATGAAACTCTCTCAAGATCACCTTCTTGAGCTCACTGTTAACTAACACATATATCCTATCTCTGAATCTGACAAATCCATTCATTGTAAGACAATAATCCATACACTATACACATGCACCTGTACCTATACCTACAAATGTACCTGTATCTGTACTACCACTTGTACCTCTACCAATACCCTATTGCAAACCATGCACAATCTCCATATACCTGACATCATGATGAATTTCCTGCAATATCCTATCTTATAGATTTGTCCCATATGAGCTCATATCTGCCAAGTGATTTACTTGTACCCACCTGCTGAGAGCATATGCCACCCTGTTCTCTTTACCTTTGATGTACCTAATCTCGAAATCAAGCTCACTGATCATGGCCAACCATCTAGCCTACCTGGAGTTCAGATTTAGTTGGTCAGACAAATACCTCAACCCAATGTTGTCACTCATAAGTACAAACCTCTTGCCAAGAAGATAGTGCCTCTACATATTCGATGCATGTATGATCGCTACTAACTCAAGATCATGTGTTGGGTAGTTCTACTCGTGCTCATTTAGTTTTCGGTACTCATAACACATCACCTGTCCATCCTACATAAGTAATCCACCAAGTCCTCTCTAGCAAGCATCTATGCATACCACAAACTCTTTGTCCGGATATGAAATCTGTAGCACTAGTGCATGTTTCAACAACTACTTAAGCTGCTCAAAGTTAGCCTCGCACTCCTCTTTCCATTCAAACTTCTTACTTTTCCTCTGCAATGATGTGATAGGATAAGAAATCTACGAGAACTTCTTCATGAACCTCCTATAATATCCTGCTAGACCCATGAAAGATCTCACCTCATCCACACTCTTAGGAGCTACCCACTCCATGATGGCCCTTATCTTCTCAACATCTACTACAAAGCCTTCCTTGGAGACAACATGCCCCAAGTAGTGCACCAAAGTCTAAAAGAAATTGCACTTGCTGATCTTAGCATACAACTTATTCTCTCTCAACATCCTCAACACTGCTGCTAAATACTCGGCATGCTCTTCTTCATTTTTAGAATATACCAGTATATCATCAATGAACACAATAAAAAATTATCCAAATATGGACGCAACACAATATTAACCAAGCACATAAATGTGCTAGAGCATTAGTTAAGACAAATGGAATGACAACAGACTTGTAATGCATCCTGAACGTAGTCTTGTAAATGTCATCCTCTTTTATGCGTACCTGATGATATCCCGATCTCAATTCGATCTTGGAGAACACTATTGCTTCCTTCAGCTGATCAAACAAGTCATCAATCCTCGACAAAGGGTACCTGCTCTTGATAGTCACTTTGTTCAACTGCCTGCAGTCAATGCATAATCTAATAGTACCATATTTCTTACTTACAAACAATACCGGTACGCCCCATGGTGATACACTTGGCCTAATGTATCCCTTGTCCAAAATTTCCTTCAATTACAACTTCAACTCAACCAACTTAGATGTGCTCATCTTGTAAGGTTATTTTGATGCTAGAGCTACCCCAGGCACTAACTCAATAGAAATTTATACCTCCCTGTGAAGTGGCAACTCTGTAATGTCCTCAGGAAATACATCCTTGAACTACTGTAAAACTGGGTACTTTCTCAACACATCCATACCCCAACTTCCTTACCCTTATCACTATAAAAGTGCACTACGAATAACTTACACCCTTTCCTACGGCTACACTTTGCTTGCATAGTTGTCACCATCCTAACTGATGTGGCTTTCTTCTTGCCCTGCAAGACTCTTGGTTTCCCATTGTCACCAACACACTCAATGGCTTTGTCATAACAGTCTACCTTGGTTCTATGAAGATACAACTAATCAATTCCCAACAACATACTATATGATCCAAACGGTAATACATTTAGATGTGTTGCAGTAGGTATACCATTCAAATAAAATGCACAAGCTCTTACCCAATGATGAACTCGCTTATTTGTACCTGTAGCCAACTGCACTAACCAAGACTTTGTATGCAAGTCCTTACTCAAACCACAATTATGCACTAATTCAGGACTAACATAGCTATAATTAGATATAGGGTCAATCAAAATAGAAATAAATTGATCAAAAATCTTATTGTCCATCTCAATGATAGATGCGTGTTTTTCTTCCTACCTGTTGTCAACTGTTGTATAGATACGTGGAATACTCTGACCAACATCCCGAACAGTTTCCGCCTCATATGCACTGTATATCTTAGGCCTACCATCCTAATTTTGTGGACAATATCTCTTAATTTGTTCCTTGCTACATGTCATATATTCCAACCAACCAGTGCCCTCACCTCTGTGCTTTTGTTGTTGTGACACGTGTCCATGTCTAGTTGCATTAAACTTATTTTTCGGTGCCACATTCTCTTTCTCATCTGCATGCGGTGGCCTTTTCCTCTTAGGCTACCATTTACCTTTACCTTTGTCTTTTCCCTTCCATCCTCGCAGAGATTCATTCTTACGATTTGACTGTTCAAATCAATGCTTCAATTTCCTAATAAATTCCTCAAGTGACCGAGGCTCATCATACTCAATCCGATCTCTAAATGCTAATGGAAAACCACTAACAAATCACTGAACTTTAGCCTTCTCATTAGTAAGATACGATACATACCTCAATAGCTCCAGAAACTTGGTTGTGTACTCTTCATCTGACACTGATCTCATCTTCAGCTCATAGAATTATTTGGCCTTACTTTCGTAGCACCTCTATGACAAGTACTTCTTCCTAAAAAGCCTCTTGAACTCCCGCCAGCTCAATTCTTCTATCATGATGTCTCTGGCCCACTTAACATCTTCCCACCAGATGTTTGTTTTACTTTTCCAGCCGAAGATCGCTTCTTTGGCCTTCATGTTATCTTTATACTCATGAAACTCAAAGAATTTGTTCATCCCAGTTATCCAAGCCTTTGCATCTTCCGACTTCTTCACATATCCATCAAAAGTAGGTGGTTTTTCTTTCTTAAATTCATCTGGTAAGTATCCCTTATCATTCCTCTTATAAGGATGATAGTGATGACGAACATGATGTTTATTAGAACCAGAACTAGAATAGTACATGTACTCATCGCCCCTTTTATCCAGAGTGTCCAATAATCTTCCATGTCTCACTATATCAAATCTATCTGACCCTTGTCTACTAGGAGACCTACTGCCATATTCCCCATTAGTTTTATCCTCACGTCCATGGATGATCTAAAGTAACCCTTATCACTGCAAGTTTGGAAAACTTTGAATAAGTATAGCATTGACCTATGTTTGTTTCCTTTGTGCCTGTACGATCCGGTCATTATCTTCCTTACAACTCCTTATCTCTTCCTTCAAGCTTCTCAATGTATCTGCCAAATCAGAAGTGTGCTCCGCACCACACTGCTCATTTGATGCATACGGAGATTCTATGCAATCTACCACCTTGCTAGCCATTTGATCTTTTTCGTACAATGCATAATATGTCAGATAAACCAAATCACAATAAATCAACACACCTTAGCATAATTCAGGGAGGATACCTCGTATGTTAGATCAACAAATCAGCATGATACATGTATAACATAATCATAACATCATATAGCCGTATAACAAGTGCATTAACACATAAATATCATTCTAGCTAGGGTCTAGTCATCAATGCAAAACCATATCAACAATGCATGTTATGACCTCATGCATGACAACAACCATTACTCCATTGTACACATTGCCACATGCAACCATCAACATGCATAAGCAATGCATAATAAACTACACATATGCATACTCCATGTAGTGGAGCATAAGCGATCAATTCTTGTAATCAACCTACAAGGCTGACACATGTAATCAAAACATTCAAGAATGCACCTGACATACAAGGATAAAAGTAGGTGACATACAATCAACATGTAAGTGACATCTAACAATATGTAACCATTCATATACTCATGACGATGCATTCCACAAAATAAATCATCAAATTCTCCATGACAACCTTACTTTGACCATAATCAATCATCAAGAAAATATAACAAGCACATGGAATGTAAGTGTAAGAGACACACATGCAATTGGCATGCATACATGACCAACGCACACCGCTTATCCAGTCTAAGGGGTGAACCATGCTCCGATACCACTCTGTAACACCCTCCTCCCACATTTACCCAAGTAACTAGCCAATTGGAGTAAACATGAGACGAGAGGCTACTATGATTGGATTCGACCTCCTATGTGACCTTAAGGAAGTGGAATCAACGAAAACATCACACATAGTCATCCAACATCAGCTTTAGAATCCTCAAGAGACAAGTCATCCACTCAGACAAGTTATCACTGGGTCCCACTACTGTTATGGACATCTTAGGCCTCAGTCGCTCCCATGCTATGGGAAAAAGAGTGTTGAGAAACCCAAAGTCGCTCACACAGGCTTGCCTGCCAGCGACTAGAGACTAAAATTGTCAGTTCTGTGCCAGCAAACATGGGATTTAAGCCACTTTTTCAGGCCCAGAGCCCAGGTCACTACCCAAAATGGAGTGATAGCTTAAAATCATTAAAAGTATAGGAAAAAAATGATGCCAAAGAAATAAGTTGAACAAGACCTTAACCAGACCCCTACTAGCTATGACAGGAATTTCGCCAAACATATCATCAACATTTAACCTACAAGTGTAAACAAAAGAATTAAGTGTATGGATCTCATACTTATCTGAGAATCACTATGAACCATTGTTCCCTCATGTCATTTGTTGAATTATCATCTATTAGGCCTTAGATACATTATCCATTCATTTACAAGTAAAAGCATGTTGAGAGCCATACATAGCTGCTGTCATAAAACATACATATACCCAACATAATAGGGACAAAAATATCATAAACATATCAACCATAGAGTCCACATATACATCAGTACATTTACACATGAAAATCAAGGGAATGAATTTCTCATTAATGAATGCAATAAACCAACCGAAGATGGGACTACCACGATCCACCTGACCATAGAATGGTTGAGCCAAATTTCTCTTCAACCATTCACCCCCGTACCATATTCCAAGCATGAATATGGGAATCAAACTAAAATAACCAACCAGGTCATACCGAGGCTAAACCACCTCACCCTCGTCAATAGAAACCAGGGTTTACTGTAATGCATTTTGTATCACTAGGCCATCACAATGAACACATCATAATAGGTTTTACCGTGAACTCCACTTGGTCACTAGGCCAAACAAGCATGGATGCCATCGAATTTATCCACCTACACCATGAGGAATTTTCCTGTCTCCTAGCCTCCCAAGCTTTACCACAATCCAAACCCAGATTTCTAGCCCCTAAACCGAGACCCACTCTCTAGGCTTTACCACATATCCCAAACCCAGGATTACTAGGCCCAACAGAGAGAAAACCACCTCTTGGCTTTACCGTATACCCTGCCATTCACCGGAAAGGATTCCTAGACCCACCGAGGCAACATAATCCTGGCTTTATCGCAACCCACAGTTTGGCTCAGGGGTCACTAGGCCAGTGGATTTACCATGATCCACAGTATGGTTCAAGGACCACTAGGCCATGTGCTCTATCATTCAGAGATCCACCCCACTCAACTTCGAATCCATCCAGTAATCCAGCTCAACCAAAACATGAGAACCCCATCACACCATGGCTATTCGGAAATGGCAAGGCTAGGCTGAAAAACATTGTTACACCTGACAAAATCCATGCCATGATAGAAAAGAACCACATGCAATGTCATGCATGCCAAGTCTAGCAAGAAAAATACACATGCAAGTCGATACCTATAATGAAGCTTGTTGTAGTTGCTTGATGTTGCATTTCCCTGCTTAATCTTTGCTTCCTCTTGCCTTCTTTTCCTTTCTTGCTCCAATGCCAAAATTGCTCCAAGAAAACTCTAAGCGTCCAAAAGTGAGAGAGAGAGAGAGAGAGAGAGAGAGAATAATGAGAGAGCTCCAAAACTCAACTGAAAAAAAGTTACCAACTGATTCTCATAAGCCTTTTTATGAATGAGGCCTTTATTTTCTTCATTTTCCATTATTTTCTTTCAATTTCCTCCTCACATGCAACATGTGACCTTTCACCTCCCTTTTCTCCTAATTTCCATTATCTTCATAAATAAATGTGCCAAAAATGCCATTTTCCCTTTCCAAATCCTTAGCCATTGCCTTCGCCAATTTCCTTAGCCATAAACAATCAAATGAACATCCGCTAGGATGCCTTGCCCAACATTCACTTGGAATAAGTGTCCCATCAACCATGTTTAGTATTTTTTCCTTTATTAACTTTTATTACATGGAATTTTCACCACGACTGTTACATCTACAAAGTGGAGTTCCCATCCAATTTAAGTGTTTGGAGGCATGTTAGGATCTAGGAGAATTCTAGGAGAATTTTCAAAGTGGAGCACCAACCCAATTGAAGATGTTGGAGGCATGTCAGGATCTAGACTGTATGGGATCGTCTATAGAGTGGAGCACATGCCCAAGTCAAGATGTTGAAGACATTGGAGACATTGGAGGCATGTCAAGTTCTAGAATAAGTTTGGGATCATCTACAGAGTGGATGACATCCCCAAGCCAAGACTTCGAAGGCCCGTCAGGTCCCCCATGAAGTCATTGCATGTTTTTTTATATTTGAAGTTGTCTTATAGTTTATTTGTTCTAGATATAAGGTACACATTGGAAGTCCTATGGTTATGGCCATATCCAATTCAAATCATTTGTGCTTATATGCATGGTTACATGTCAAATTCCAATATGGAGCACATTACATTGAATATTCCTTCAAACTTTTTAATTCTGAATATTGTCTAAAGCCTTTTCACCAACTTTGGGGTCATTTTGTTTCCGTTGAAGGTGTTCTTCAAATAAGCAGTATAAGCCTCTTTATATTGAAATTCAAAGTACTCACTTCAAATAAGGCCAATGACCTTTGTTTTTTAGGAGCCTATTACCTTATTTAATCCAATTGAGTGATACATTGAAATCAGGTGATATGATTTTTCAAATTAGGCTTGATGGCTTGTTCCGTCTTTCAAAATGGCATTATCACATCTTCAAAGAGGCTCAATATAGAGGGCCAAGTTTTCAAAAGCATTTAATGAGCAATATTTCAAAACAACCAAATGACGTATTTCCTTGTGTCAAGGGGAGATTTTGAAAGCATCTAACGAGGGATCTTTCAAAATGGCTTGGTGGTCCATTTCCTCCATCATGATGATATTTATAAAGCACCTAATACATGATCTTTTGAAATAGTGTGATGGTTTATTTCGTTGCATTTTGTAGACCTTTAGAAAATGCCCAATGGATGATTTTTCAAAATGGCCTCATGGTCCTTTTCTTCACATCTCTTTCAAAAGTGTTTGATGGACAATCTTTCAAATGACCTAGTGACCTTTCATTAAGGGAATTTTGAGGTCTAAAATGGACCTCCTAAAAAAAATGTACAACCAAAATAAACTTTATAACAACCAATAGGATTCAATATAATGATGTCAACCATGAGGGATGATTCACCATTTTGGAGTAAAAAATAAAAAGATTAAAAAATAATAAAACTATTTTTTTCAACTCGTATTTTCAACTTATCTCCCTAAGGTGTTTCTCAAATTTTGAGCAGGAGTAATCGTTGGATGCAAAATTTAATTCCTCATCCAAGGAGTACCCAAGTTGCATACTTTTGATGGACCTTGCTACACAAAAAATGAGAAATACATGAACAATCGTGATTGCAATCACGTTTTTAATGTATTTCTCATTTTCTGTGTAGCAGAGTCTATTGAAAGTATGGAACATGGGTACTCCTTGAATGAGGAATCAAATTATGCATCCAACGATTGTTTTTCCTCAAAATTTGAGTAAACCCCTAGGGAAATAAGTCGAAAATACGAGTTGAAAAAATAGTTTTTTTCTTTTGCCTCTCTAATATTTGATGATGTAATCTAATATTATTTTATTAATTCTACTATTATTTTATAATTTCTTTAGAAGGCCCATTTTAGACCTCAAAATTCCTCTAGCATTCCTTACATTGGGTTGATCTTTCAAATATCCTTACAGGAAATATTTTAAAATAGTTCAATGACATATTTCCTTCCATTAGGCAAATATTTCGAAAGTGCCCAATTAGTGATCCTTAAAAAAACCCAATGACCTATTTCCTTTCTATCCAAAGGAACTTTCAAAAGAGTTCTTTGGATCAATCATTCAAAGGGAGGAGTCACAACTTTGTGTTATTGAAGTAATACCTCAAATCCCAATGTAAGCATGACAAGGGAGTTGTGCGTAAACACTGACCCACATAATGTGATTTAATTTGAATTGAAAT
>APFE030930878.1:1321-21783 GCA_000404065.3 Pinus taeda
TATAAAGCACATTTAGAGAAAGATAGTGTCTGGTCGGTTTGTTTGTCATTAGGTCTTCATTAGATTCTAGGAAGGTCTGTCTTGTCCGCAAGATCGACTAATTCCACGTGACACTTTGGAATCTTATTATGAGAAGAGAGTGAGAAAGGTTCTTCATCTTCTTTATCCTCTCGACATGAAACGAATGATTCTCGGTTGGAAGTAGGCCCTCGAGAGGCAGTACTTCTTGTCTAGACAATTGTATTACAAAACATGCAAGTTCTATTCTAATTCCAATAATTTTTATTTTATGTCAGGTTTGTTCTTATTAGATAAGGCTCAACTAAAATCCCATTGCATTTTCTAAGGAGATTTTCTATGCTTTCTCCAGTTGTTCTCTTCATTTACTTTTGTAAATCATAGAAAGTCTCATTTTGCACAACCTTCTAGTTTTCATTGTTGTTAAAGGTAGACATACAAGTCATTTAGAAAATAATGGTGAACATGGTTAGGATTAAAAGTAATTGAGACGTTGCAGATTAGTTTACTTTTAAATTTTAAATTTTAAACCATCTAGCGACTTCTGAAATGCCTTTCATATGCATTATTATGTTAGCAACTCATATGTTGGTCTTTAGTATATATTTGTCTATTGATTTTTATTCAAAACTTAAAATCATTATGTAAGTTGTTTCCACGAGCATGTGCACAAAGGTGTGTCTGGGAAACCTCTCTTTATTTTAGGAAATCAATGTATACTTGGCAAACAACCATATGAAACAATGAAATCCTACAAGGCAAGCTTATTGGGTGAGTTACTTATACCTCATGTAGATGCATCTTCAAAGAATCTTGTTCAAGTTTAATGATGAGATGGCTAATGTATTTGGCACTGCTTTGATGATTGCAAGTTGGATAGATGAATGAATTTGATTGGACAATACAAATAGTATTAGATACAACACAAGGGGCGTGACTTGTCATCAAGTATACTGCAAAGGAGTTTAAGCCATCAATGTTTAGTAATAGTTGATGAAATTCAAGGGTTAGAAATTACCCACTGGGCCCTGCTACTCTTTTTTACCGTTGACAAGATGTTTTCTGCAATATCATAATTTTGATATCTTCTGGACTCAAAACTGGAAGTTTCAATCTAGATATTTACATGAACAATTCACGAAAATACCGGGGATGTGAGTTTGGGAGTCGAGGTGCTATCCAAAAGAAATGTGGTTTAATTTTCGACTCAAAAAAATGATATCACCATGTTATCCAATTGGAAAATCTCAGGTAATGATTTGATCAAATGGTTCATTGAAAACATTAACTTGTGTTACAATGTCACAAAACTTTTCAATCATTTAGATGCACTTAACATTTGATATCATATTTAATGTGATCAAGAAGATAATGGATATTAATCTAGATTCTACAGAACCATCTAGGCCATTTAGATAGCCATTTGGGTTGTGTCTCCACCAAGGTTTGACTAAGCCTGAATTTAGCTCTTTTTCTGCCTTTCATAGTAGTTTTTGTGGTTCAATATTCCATGACTAAAGTCTTGGCCCCCTTGATGTTGTAGAGATTGTTCCAATATTTCCAACACATATTCCAAGTAATCATTTGTAACTACATCTTGAATGTTATGGCTTCAATATAGAACAAGATGACCTAGTTGAATTTCGAGGTTAGGGCACATGTAATTTTTAATTTTTTGTATCTCACAACAGTTACTCGTCACCTCTTGCTGGAAAATTTGTCACATTACCCTTCATATTCCAATTTCCAAGCTTCTCATATCATTATAATTTTCATATTTAGGTGATCAAGGACACCACTAAGTTGGAAATTATGATTGATTCGATGGTAACCACATCAAATTGCATATCTTAATGTGTTATAGCAAAGAGAATGGATCAAAAGAAAACTGCAATACCCTCATTTTAACTTTTGAATTATAATGTGAGAAATCATGTTTTAATTGTCTAATGTGGTTTACGTGACAGAAATCAAGCCATGGGGGCTAAGTTGTACTGATTGTATATTGCATTGTACATACTCCTATTATGGAGCTATATGTTGCATTATACATGCTCCTATTATGGAGCTGAATGCCAAGGCCCGATTAGTGAATATCTATGGGTCCCAGTGTTGGGCTAGGATTATGGTATGGCTGTTATATTTTCCATGATATGATTATGTATATGAAAAATCATGTATAAAAAGGAAAATACACAATAATACAATATTCACCGAAAAGGTTTGTAGAAGAAGCAAAGAGGGCCTATGATACCACAAGAGGGGAAGAGGAATGATGGTTTTTGAATGATTTGACCTTGTCAATGTTATTTAGAAGTAGTACTTTTTATTTCTCATGATTCCTTACAACATTTCCCATGATTATCATTTTTTGGTTTACATGTGTGTACTAAGTACAAGATGAAATATCCTTGGGAAAGAGTTAGATCTCTTTCAAGAAAAGGCATCTCATTGCCTTTTCCTTTCATTTTGATTATTTACCTATTCATGGGGAAGGGGTAGGAGGCAAGCACCCCAATTATTTTTTATTTCCCATGTTATGCGGATGTTTTCCCTGACTGTTATGACTGCAAATGTAAAGTGTTTCCCATGTATTTGTGGTTGGAAAGAACCCATAGAAGCTAGAGAAACTTGTTGTTGACAGTGTGAGAAAAGAGGGGATGATTTGAGAGACAAACCAAAGTTGGAATGCCCACAATAGTTAGCAAACACCTTAAACCCGGAAACTGTGCTATTCCTATTCATTGAATATTTTGAGGTCCAGTTTTTTCTATCCTAGGGTATCCCTCAAAGGTAATTAGTAGATAGAGGACAGTTTTGGGCAAATGAAACTAATGGAAATGAGATTTCCCTTATTATGAAATTAACTTGTGATGTTTTTCGTTATTAGTATTAGATATCTCATTTATCTTTTCTTATCATCAAGATTAATTCCAAGCAACAAATAGAAGAGAACACAAGATATATGAACACTACTAGGGAAAAACCCCCCTCGAGGGGAAAATCTAATCACAAATTATTCATTTAGTAGATTCAAAATATGAGATGACCACAACCCTTAAAATCTAGACTCAATACTACCTCCATCCATTAAGTCAACCTTATCATGATTCAGTTCTATTGCTCTTGTAGCAATCAATATCCTTTACACTTGTGTGTTTGAAGAGATCACCTTTGTAAATAGATTCAAGCTCCTTCATCCATTGTGATTGCACCATTATAATAGTAATACCACCAAACAGAAGTCACTGTAAAGCACCGAGATGAGGTTACTATGGTTATGTGAGAGCACCGAATTGAGGTAATCATAATAGCACCAAATCCTATTGTCATTGTAATGTGAGTTAATCTCTGAGATGACAACGAAGTTATCCTTCTGTAATGGAACCGAGACTTTTAACTTGGAGTCATCTAGCAGTTTCAGGAAACATTTATCCAAACTTCTTTGTGATTGCTGAAAAGAAACTCTCTGAAATTTGAACTTGTGATATGTATTTATGAAAAGATCCAGTGCGTGTATCTACAGTTCCTGTCCAATATAATTTGGCTGACATGAGAAGACTTCGATGGATGGAGGAATATTCACAAATTAATTTTGACAATAACCTAAAGCCTACAATGAAGGCTTGACCTATACATTTAACCCAAGCATGAAACCCATGCTTTAATACGTCAATTCAATAATAATAATAAAATCTTTTTTCTATTCTTTCAACAAATATATTACGTTTTGACTTCAAGTACAATTATGAAGACCAAACCTAGTTACATTTTCCAAGACTCCCTCTTAACTAGGGAGGTATTCATATTTACATAAACTAAAGAGGTACATGGAAGATCTCAAACCACATCATCTATGAATAATTTTAGGCACTGCAATGCCATGGACTATATTCCCGACCTAGGAAATATATCCATTGGTCTCTTAAAAATTTAGGCACCATGGTGGTGACCAAAAAATATTGGGTTGGCACTTGATCGCTAATATGGAAATCATAGTTGTATGTAGGACCTTGGAATATTTCCATATAAATAGTTTTAGATTATTGATTCACATTCTTTCTTTTTTCCAAGTAATATCTCACAGGAAAACCACCGAGTACTTCCTTGAATTTCAAGATGGTATCCAACATAAACTTCTTGGTGTTGATTAGGGTGCTTAATCTAGTAAGAATATTAAGTAAAGAATGTAACAAAGGTAACCATCCTGGGGAATTGATCCCAATATTTCTTGCATGAAGCCCAAAGCACTCCACCATTGAAGCAATGCACTAGGTTATCAATTCTTCTTCTTTATCCAAAAACATAATTAAAATAAACTTGAATATTTAGTAAGAGTGTAAGAAGGAACTATGGAAATTGTAGGTTGAGATTAAAGTCCTTTTCTAAAATGAATTGCTCTGTGTTATAATGCCAAGTGGCCTCATATTTCCAAGGGTATATGCATTCTGATGATTTAAAATTTCACCTTGAATAGCTTAGCAATGGGAAAATTTCCTTGTTTACATATCTTCTGAAATGTCTCCTGTATTTTGAGATTCATCTTAATGTTGATTCATCCTTAACTAGTGGCATCACTCAAAATTTTCTAGTCTATACTTTCAATGATAACCTTCTGAAAGAAATTTATGCTCTTAAGCCCAAAATTTAATGGAGTTATAGGAAACTAGTTTTTTACTGGAAATGAGAGGGCAGGGGTGGAATCTATGATTTCTAAATAGTTCCATATCCAATGTCATCACTCAAAATTTTCTAGTGTATGCTTTCGATGATAGCCTCCTCAAAGAGATTTTATATATTAATCCTGAATCTTAATGAAGTTATGGAGAAATGTATTTTCCTAGAAAGGATGGGGCAGGGTGGAACCTGTGATTTCTGAATAGTTATAATCATGTTTTCTACATAAGGAAAGATTGATATACAACAAGAAGCTTCTATATAATTTATTCGAATAAAATATCCTGCAAAATTATTGAATCACTTGTATCTCATATGGCCATTACTTGTGTGAATATCAATTGTTCCCTTTCATGATACTACCGGCTATCAGGTGTCATTAGTACTTGAGATTGAAGTATGGTTGAAAACTAAATGTGACAAGCTTTTTGAAGCCTTTCAGATGGATGAAATTGGTATGAAAGATATTTTTAAATAATTGTATATAGAAGGAATGATTTTTGCAATTTATTTATGAACCACAATATCACCAATTTTCCTTTTGGTCTTTTTAATTACAATCACATTCCATGCCTCATATGTGACAGGAGCCAATTCTCCACAGAGCTTGTGGCTTCCAAAAAGGGAGAAATCTCCAAAAGAACTTAGTGAAGCTTTGCAGCCTGTTTTAAAGCACATGGTGCATGAAGAATTTGGAAAACTTGTGGTTCCAATTTCAGTTAAGACGTTGAAGTGCAACCCAAAACTTGCATTGGAGGTTTCTTGTCTCCTTCTGAAATTAACAAAACTTGACTTGAGAAAATATGTTGGTGATATTGTACCCACAGTTCTACAGTAGGCTCATCACAATAATGAAAACAGAAGGAAAGAGGATTTAGAGATAATTAAAACTCTTAGTTTGTAGTCTAGTGATCCGGATTCCATAAAAACTATGTTCAATTCCATCATGATGAATTTTTTATTGGTACAGTTTGTATCTTGCAGGACTTTTGGTTCTATTATTTGGGTATTCACTGTACTTAGAGATGCATTAATCAAATAGCATGTTGTGGATGGAAAACTAATTTGTGATGTTGTTTATATGAATGTAATCTAACATATTCATAAGGTTGGAAGCGAAATTGACCTTTCCTTACCAGAGGGTTGGAATGTTTAATGCAATTCAAGCATTGTCTAGTGCCCCTGCTAACAAAGCCTTGAATACTTTGGTAGCCACTATAGCCAATTATCTGATATCTATTTACAAAGAAGATGGTATCTTTCCCACTAACCACACTTACTTTATATTTCTTATTTTGATAAATGTATGATATCATTATTTTCATTCCCTTTTGCTGAATTTTCTTGGAAAAACAATATAGGGAATCAGGAGGCACACGTTACAATATTGTTATCTTTGTGTTCCTGGATTGAAAAATCAACAGATGGCTTTGTACATGATGTTGCTTATTTCTTTTCTATGGGACTTAAAGATAAGGAAAATTTGAAAAGGGAACACCTTCGTAGTCTAAAATTAGCAATCTAGAATTCAAATATTTTGATATGGGTAAATATTGTGGTATAGCTCAAATGGTTCAAAAGTTTCAAGTTATAATTGATCCTATAGTTTTAAATATTTTGTTTTAAATGAAATATGCCCATATTGAAATTTATTTTGAAGATGATATTAATTGAATTAATTGCTTTGTATTTTTCAACCAGATGATACCTTTGGTGGAGCCCTTGCTAAAAGTGGCGCTTCTAAGACTACACAAACACTAGAGGGAATGTATGCTCTGCTTCTTGTAGCAAAATTTTCAGCTACGGATACGAAATCTAGTTAGTGACATATTACTCGTACAAGGCCTTTCCTTTCTATCCATAAAATGGAGAGACATATAGTTACCCATGTTCACAGGATTGATGGATGTAAATTAACTATACAAAAGATTACAAATAACAAAAAGGTGCCAATATATGGATTTTTTTTCTTGTCTCAATGTGACAATGGTTTGTTGTACTAAGGAGATATATCTAGTTTGTCACTACCAAGAAAAGTCACAAGTATACTCTAATGTCTCAAGGGTTACAATCATTGTTGAGTTTTACTTAGCAATTGGTGCCTATGATTGGAAGTGATCCTAACATGCCCTTTTTAAGAGTCTACTTTATCATATCTCCATTACATTCCTCTGTATAAATTATGTTTATCCCTTATGTTTATCAGTGTGTGTGTATCTTATAGTTATAAAATATATGAGGCATTATCCATTCTCCAATCCTCTATTGATTGTTCCTTTTTTCACCTTTGATGCAAACAAGCATTGATCCCATGTGATCATCAAATTTCTTCTCCATGATAGTGATTTTATAGGATGTATGATGCTTTCATTCATTATTATGTATGTTTGCTTGCATACGAGAGAGAGAGAGAGAGAGAGAGAGAGAGAGAGAGAGAGAGAGAGAGAGAGAGAGAGAGAGAGATGTAAGCATTGGTATTTGTTTCTTTAAGGAGTTGCACAACTACCGGCATTTCATGTCTACATTGGGAGTGGAGGAGAGAGGTAGCTCCCATAGTGGTATTCTAAGAAAGGTGTGCATATCAATCCTTTTCTATTAGTTTTGTGCCACATCAGTTTTGAGGTTATGCTTACCTTGTGGAAATGGTAAAGATTGGATTTTTAAGCTTATAGAAATTCAGGGTCCTCCTCTAATCAATATTATTTGAAAATGAATTTAATGTATTCATACATTTCAAGTCATAATTGTATTTGGTATTATTAATATATTATTAGATACATAGTTTACCTTTGAATTTTGATATTATAGGTATAGAGATGATTCTTAGCATTGGGGTGGTGAAAGTTGAAATTTCCACCAAAACAGAGAACTTTCAAATATGACACTTTGATCATTGCAAATGGTTCCACTTTAAACTCTATTTATATTTATATATTTTTTCAATATGTTAATAATAAGAAATTGTTATACAATTTTTAAAATAATATTTTTATTAAAATTATCTATGTAGAACCAATTTATTTTCAAGTTACTTATCTTTTAATTTAATTAATTAAATTGCTTACTTCATATTGTATTCTTCTAAGATATTATATTCATTTTTTAATATTTTTATTAAACTTATTATAACAAGAGAGAGGTGGTGGCAATGTGAAAAAAAAGAAAAAGTAGTGACGTTGCCACCACATGACTCTTATTTATTATATTTTGTCTTTTTCTCTCCATTTGTTTTCACAATTATCGATAGTTTGAGCTTTTTAGCATGTAACTTAGTTGGAATGATTGTGCCTAAGATTTTCTTAAATGTTGAATACTATGTTCTTAAGGTGTTCTTTTTTATAGCGATATTTTATTTGCTTTGTTTATACAAGTCATTTGGCCACATAATGGTCGTTATTTCCCAACTGAAGAAAACTTGTTCAAGTTTCTTGCTTTTCTGGGGAAAAATGACATTGACATTGTTGATGTTGAGGTATATCTCATATAAATATTTCATATTCTACTTTAGTTTATATTTTAGTGTTTGCCATCTTTCATATCTTATACTTTGCATTATATCTTCTTTCATTTTCAGAAGAGAAACTCAGTATTGATGGTAAGAAGCTAGAATTGAAGAAAGAGAAGAACAATGACACTAGAGTGACAAATGCAAAAAGAGAGAGAAGAGAATCGATCTAGTGATACCCTTAAAGTCAATATCCTGCATGAGACACAAAAAGACAAACTGATGGTCAAGTCTTTAAAGTTGTTGAATTCACGTGCAATGCCTTGGAAACATAATGATAATGTTTTGAAGTGATGAAACAATATTTCTTGTCTAAATTGTAGTCCAACCAAGTTGGAAATTGATATTGTAATACTTGAAATTTCATATAAAATAATTTATGTGGTTAAAATTATATATAGTTGTACTTGATATTATACAATATTGTAATTAACATATGTAACTTTGTGTTTTCATATTAGATGAATGTGCACATTGTATGCCATTTTTTAAATTTATTTGCAAAATCATACTAATTAATATATGTTGATTGATAATGGACACATAAAATCAACCTAAAACTACTAAATTAGTAGCTTATATTCATTAATGATGAACACAAATAAAATGAAAATACAATAACTAAATTAGTTATTTATAATGATTAATAATGAAAGTAAATGAAATAAATATAAATTACTAAATCAATCATTTATTTAATGAATGTGAAACCACCAAAAAACGATAAATGACTATTGGAAATGATAAATTTGTGATTACAAATGACGACTATATTTTGCATATATATGACTATTAGTGGCTAAATTACAATATCTTGTAACATGACCGAAATTTAGTCATATTTCTTTGGTTATTAATTGGTTTCAAACAATGACTAAAATTTGCATATATATGACTATTAGTAGCTAATTTACAATATCTTATAACACGACCAACATTTTGGTCATATTACTTTGGTCATTAATTGGTTTTCTTGGGTGATCATGTAATAGTATATTTTGTGGTGTATATGGTCATAACTTGTGACAATTAATGATTAAATCAATGACTAAATTAATGACCAAATTTATGACTAAATATACGACTAAACGATAAAATTGAGGCAACCAATTAATGACTAGGCTAAGTACGACTAAAATTTGGTCGCGTTATAATATACTGTAAATTAACCACTATTGGTCATCAACTAAAAATAGTCATTTAAAAGGTATATTTTAGTCATTTTTTTAGTAACTAATTAGCCATTTTGTACTAGTGACTATGCATCCTAGACCAGAGATAGATTGTGCTCTAGAATTGAGTAATAGATCAATGGAAGCACTTTGGACCAAATGAAGAAACCTAGGAATATCTAGATCAAATGGAGGTAGTGTACCCATTTTTGTTTAATATGTAAGTGGATGTAAGAAGTTGTAACTATAAGGATGATATTTCTTTCTCTATTTGTAGAACATCGATGATGATGTTCCTTTAAGGGGGCGGGGTTTGTGAAATCCTATATTTTGACCCCTTTTTTTATGTAATTTCAAATGTAACTACAACAACAACATGGGGAAATAATGACTGGCTGAACCTCTGATTAAACAAGCGAAATTTATTATTATTATTATTAATTAAATATTAAAACAACTGAAGGGATAATGTTACAAATACTTGGTCTAAGGGAAGTTTCCCTAATTTCATATTTTGAAGGCCATGCCCAACCAATTTAATTCCTGAAGTTGTTTGCTTGCTCACCTGGTTTGAAATAACCTAACCTATCCAAATTTAATGTTGAAGTTGTTTGCAAAATCAGGAAGCCATTACTTAAAAATTTTAATAGTATGCGATTGGGGATGAATTAGAGTTGGCATAGTTGGCAACAATTTATTTATGAGAGTAGCAATTTGGTTGGGTGGTTCCCATACCCATTTCCCCCCTCTCACAGATTAAAGAGATGACCCTTTATAAAACCACACCGAAGAGCTAAGACAGTGCTCTCTTAGTGATACCAAGGGATGAAAAATAAATTCTATATATATGCACAACATAAGTGAATTGGGGGTTCAATGACTTAATTGGATTCCTTTGATTGTATTAACACCATTGCTTTTTTTCTAATCCTATTCTACCAATGTGTAAAGTAGAGATTGAATTCAAATATTGGGTGCTTGTTGTTGACTGTGAATGAATTAGTGATTTTTTGTTGGTTGATGAACCATTAAGTGCTCTCCTATTTGATGTTAAAACACCCAATGAACCACCTAGAGCTTTCTTGTTGGCTAGCGAACCACTAATTGCTTTCCAATTAGCAACTAACCACCTACATAGTGTATCCAATCCCATGAAATTAACATACCCCTCTATCATTGGGGTGAAGCCTTGTGTTCTGAAACTCAGGGAGTAAGTGGGTCATTCTAGTGCTAGTTGTATATTTGTTAAATCACTTAGATAGATGATTCAAATGGCGACGAAAAGGATAAAAAATTGAAGTCTACAGATTTCGTCAAAACCAAGACCAAAATGTAGATCTCATCATCCTAATTCCAATGATGTAGATGACATTCAAATTTGATTTTGTATGTGCAAGTTATTAACAGTCAAAGTTTAGGTCAAAAGGGCTAGTACTTTTGTCAAAAACTAAATTTTGAGGACTCACTAGGTTTGGAAAACCAACCAAATATGGTTGAAGTTGCTAAATTTGGGAGCCACTTAATGAGCAAAATTTTGACACTTTGTGACACACGAAAATGAAGAATTTGTCGATTCTTTAATTTATCCGGTAACCCCAAAAAAATTAGATGAATTTTTTTAACAGTTGTGTTTAAAAAAAAAAAATAATAATAACAGGGTGGGCTCGATGGACCTACCATAGACCATTTGTTATATTATATTATATATATAATACAAAAAAAAAATTTGGCCCAATGGTCATCCTACCAAAATGAAAGTCAATTTGGGGTTGACAGGATTTGAACCCGCACTGGCCAAGTGGGTCGATGCACCACTAGTAGCCCCATACCATACATTAAACACACCATTCCAAAATTCAAAACCACTACCCAACCGATGTTCTAACGATGACCCCACATTAATCTAAACATATTTTTTTTAAACAAAATTTTGTTTGTTGATTAAATCAAGCTGTAGGTGGGTTTCGAACCCAAACCACCTGCGCCTAAAGAAACAATACCTCCAATGAGACAACAACCTTGGATTTTTAATTAATGCCACTAAAGTTACATATAGCCTGTCATTTGACCAAACCAACGAAGGTTGAGGAGGTGGAGGAGAACCAGGTAGACAAGTAGGGGAGCCAAGTGACGAGACCACACGCTGGAATTGTGACCGAGTGTGATTTTCCATAGAATCTTTAGAAGGAATATTTTGCCATGGAATATTACATAAAATATTTTTTATGTAGAATCCATGGGGAATCATGGAGAATCCCTAGGGGAATAATTTCGATAGTGTCAGAAACATGTCGAGTTTATACTCATTTGAACCGGTTTTTCACCGACTCTAATGGTGTAGTATATTTTTTCATCTAAGCAACACAATTTTTTCCCATATCCAAAAGAGAATCTTGTGAGGAATATAAAAGATTCTTATGGAGCCTAGATTTACCGAGATAGAAAGGGGTTGTGATTATACCCAAATTTCACATTTTTTCACAAGGAACGCGATGACATATGTTTTTTCTTCATCCAAGTAGCCCTAGACTTGGAGATATAAGGTGTATTTTTACATGTGTTCATTTAATTTTTTGTTGAGATTATGATTTGAATTTGATCAGTAGATTCAAGAGGACCATTTATGCCACCTTGTGTATGAGGATCATTATATGCCACTTTATGTGAGATATTGTTTCTTTGTCATGCTGTAGGAGAACATATTGTGAGTGAGAGTTCTTGTGGGAGAATGTATATTGGGAGAGATATGCCACTCTAGATAAGGGGGTTCATCATTGTATTGAAAGAGATTTCATCATGTACTCATCATAATCTTATGGAGACTGATGAATTGGCCTCCCCACTCTTGACCCAGGGCCCAGAGACATAGTCCACATTGGAAAAACTCCATTATCTTATCATATATTATATGTGCTCCATGATTAATGCTTCTTGTTTCATGTTAATGGTTTGATGAAGTGTTATTTAAGAATTTACATTGCTCATTATTTCACATGAAAATATGCATAAGTAAAAGGTCCTATATAATGGATATTTTTGTTTGAAATCATTCTTAAAAATTTCTTGGATCAATAGGGAAATCTAAGATATGATGGTACTTGTTATAGAGCTATTAAACCACCTAGATAATGGATTATAGGCCCTTGTAGTTTTTCTATCAGAATACATCTATTAAACCACCTAGACCGTAGACTCCATGTCCCAAGTGTTTAATCCAACAATAGGTACTCTAAAATTCCGCTTGTGCAAGCATTTCACCACAATCTGGATCTAGCTTGAGGGTAGTTATCTATAAGAGAGATTACAGTGTAGCTAGCCTATAGTCGGAGAGTTGAACTCCCTCCTTCAGTTGCCAGTCATTGTTACAGATCCATTTGGGCACATCACTCCCATCATTCAGATCAGTACTTTTAGGGCTCATCAAACCCTAATTCAGTTGCTACATGCCCTATACAAGTAATCACTTTGAATTCCTCCTTCCGTGAAAGTTTCTTGGCCTAAGTCCCTCCATAAATTCCTCCTTGAGGGACCAGTGCAGCCTTGGTCAAGGGTAAGTGCACTTTAGTGCAGGTAGGCCCATGTCAGGGTACATTTCAGAGCACCTAGGACCACTTTGACCTGCACTGGGCAAGATAGAGAAAAATCCTCATAGGGTTCTGGGATTATTCTTATCTTCTCAAGCCTTCTAGAATGTTCCCACACTTATCATCTCCTATGATCTCGAAATTGGATAGGGAATGAATTAAGTAACCTCCTATCCTCTCATCCCTTTCTCCATGGAAACTAACTCTAAGTTTGGAAGGCCATTCAATACCCTCATTTATGACCAAACCTCCTTCATTTTCCTATAAATTGAGCACTCATCTAAGTGATCAGGGGCCGGACTTTGAGAATTTGTAAGGAGATATTGTTGTTGTGAGGATTGAGATTGTAAGTATTGTTATGCTACCAGAGTTTTGTGCTTTTGATGTGATGTTGGTTGGAACCCAAGCTGGAAGAGTGACAATGGATTGGACTTCATGGTTATAAATCTTCCTTCTACTTAATAAATTTGTTTATACCTTTTCCCATATTCTTGTCTTTACGTATGATGATTATATGTGTAAATTCTTTCAATTTCATTTTCTTATAGTAGATAGATCTCTTGCTTTGATTGGTTTTTATCATCTTTTTATGATTGTAGGTACTCGTCGAGTGGATTAAGTTTGAGAAGGAGTGATGGGAGCCAAACAAATGAGACAAAGGGAAAGCAAAAGATAACAAGTAGGTCCCTTGTCTTATTTATCTTCTATAGAAAAAGGTTAAGCACTTTAAATCTATTGTTCTAGGTGTAGCTACCCACCTAGTGAAATTGTATTTATCTATAGATGCAAAATTCCACATTACAAATTGGCAACTCCGCTAGGGAAAATCATCATTTTGGGTAGTTTACCTTCATCCTAGTACACCATAGTAGACTTTACTTTCTTCCATTGATCTTGTTTCAACCTTTTTGAAGTGTTTTTCTAGTAAAAATTGTGCTTGAAATCCCTTAGAATGGCCTCTCTAGAACCAGCATAGGTTTGGCCAAGAGACAGAGTGCTGCAGAACACCCATGGCTTGAGGATAGTGCTCTGAAGTGTACTGTCTCCCATTCAAAGCTGTGATGGTCCTCTTCAAGTCAAAAATATCATCTTTGACTTGATTTTTCCCAAATTTCCTTTTGTTTTTGCTTGCTCAAAGATCAATGATTGTTGTACTTTTGAAATCAATTTTTGTTTCCTTTGCTAGCCCTACTTTGGCCTTGATTTTTTAGTGTTTCTTAAATGATTTATTTATCACTATCAATTCGTTGTCAAAGTTACTTTATAGTCAGTTAATATTTGTTCAAAACAAAGTGTCGTAAAAGTCTTCATTTCTTTTGAGAAGGAACTGTCGTAAAGTCTTCATTCTTGCAAAAAGACTGATTGATTGTATGTGCATTAGTTTCCTTTTGTTCATCTCAACATTAAGGGAATTAAAAAGAAAAACTTGCATTGTGCATTGAAAAATTTTGTGTGTGCTCATAGGAATAGTTTATGGAAATTGCATTAGATGTGTTCTTTGTTCTTTCATTAAATGAATTTGATTTCTCTATCCCTACTAGCTAAGGTTTTCATTGTTCAAATTGAATGAAAAGAATGCTTATCTCATTAGTTGCATTCTAGGAATTTATAGTACATCAAATGGTGAACCTTGAAAGGAAAATTCTTAATTAAGAGCAACTTAAAATTAACCTCAATTAACATAATGGAGCATTGCCGCTTAACAAAAATAATTTAGAGGTTCTAGGCTAGACACGTGTTCTAGCATCATAAAACATAGTAGCTGTCACTAACTTTTCTACGATACATTCTGAGTGTGATACCGTATTCCATGTATGTGAGTATATCGTAGCTCATCCATGTACCTTTGGGTATATAAGTCAGTGTTACAGTACGTAAAGTATAAAGGAATGCTCTCACTGTGTGGTTTTTCATTAGACAACACTAATATGGATTGGGACTCCACGTAATTTCGAGTATATATGGAAGGAAAACACTAGGTTGCTATCCATCCTTAGGTAACTGATTCGAACACCTTGTACACTATGATACACCGAACACATCATTCGGGGAGATTTCTTGCCCATAATTCTCGGTTCGCTAGGAGGTACTATGTAGTTCACAGTTGCTTGGTAAAACTTTTGCCTAGCTTACCCCTTTTGTTTATTTCTTTTTTGTAATAAAATCAATTAGAAATCATGGAGGAAAATCAACCCTTACCCCGTCGTTCGTGGAGGATAGTGAGTAAACTGCCTTTACTGCCCGAAGCTACATGCATTCGGTCAAAGTGGTCTTGTTTGACTGAAAACAATGTAAAATTTAAAACGGGAACCATAAACTCAAAACGGGAACTCTGGCCAAAAAACGCCAAAAAAACATCAAAAACAGTGCTAAAAACAAAAAGTGTGTATACTAGAACGATGGTTTTTTTTTTAAGGGAAAATTTTGAACATGTTTTAAAAATGGCAGTGAAAACAAAATTTTCGTGCAAAATATAACTTGAAAACAAAAAAGTGATTATACTGGAACGATGCTTTTTTTTTAGGGTCAATCTTCAAAATTAAAAGCAAAATGCTAGTAAAATGATCTAACAACATAAAAATGACTCGTAACTTCTCATTTAACACCATATGGAAATCAAAAATTTTATTTCAAGAGACGATGCATACATCAGTTAGATAAATTGTCTTAAACAATTATTCAAAATCACTCATATTTTTCTTGCACACCATCAAAATTCACATCTTCAGATGAGTGACTGGATGTTGATGAAGATGTTCCATATTCTTCTCTTTCATCAACTAGTGCCCCATCTGAGTCGACATGCATGCCCATCATTTCAGGTTTCAAAATTCTTCTAGATCTATGACTGGTTTCAACAGACTCCCATCTCAATGTTGTTCCTTCTGGTAACAACCTTTTCAGAATCTCTATCATCTTGAAGTGAAGAGTTCCCCTCTTTGTTAAATTGAAGTCATAAACAAGTATGTCAACATCCTCCAATTTCAATATGTTTGTCCGGCGACGATTTATATTCGTACCCTTTGTTTTTCTCTTTCCGCCATTTTTTTTGTCAACTACCATCTCTGGCTTATACACACCATTGAATGGATGTGTATTTGTGGCATACCAATGTACTTCAACACTTATAACATCCTCATTTTCTGTAAAGACCTTTATAACTTTAGCAACCCAGAATGGATAGCCATTGAGATCTCCATCTGCTAGCACTGCAATCATGCAACCGTCCTTAATATCCTATGTTGAAACCCTATAAAGGTCTTCCATGGCTTCACATTGTGCACGAGATCTTCTAGAACCAATATACATCTCTCTTTCCTTTGCCTGTGAAGAATTAATGATACCTTGAGATTGTTGTTGTTCAACAATGTTTATTTCTTCATGTGCATTCGACACATTTTGTGGCCAAATAAATGGATTTTTCAAAGTTATATCTTCATTTGTCCTTGTTGAAATGATATCACTTTGATTATTGAAAAATGACTCCCACCAAACTGAATCAGCAATGTCAAAGTACTCATATGTATATCTAATACATTTTTTAGTTTCTTCTAGGCAATCAAAATAATTTATATCTTTGTTTTGTTTGTGTGCATTATGAACTTCACCAACTAATTGTAATAACAATATTTTCAATGCAAATATTGGATGATTTGGAATGAACTTCAAAAATTGTAAACCTGATGACGGTGCCCATTCTGTAGTAGTTGAATACTTCTTGCCCCATATTAGTGTTTTCCCGTCAATTTTTTGATACAGAATTGACGTTGGAAGCTAATTTCATTAAGTTTCTCAATGCATTTTCCCTCACCATATGATCCCATAATAAACCTTCGCATGTCAACAGTTTCTTCCAACACATCAAAAGTAGGCTTTGGCATGTATGATTTCTTAATACATTCAATTAGTGATGGAAAGCTCCCAGCTTCCTTCCTCCTCAATGTGACTGAAAAATGACTGAACATCTAATCAATATGGTCATGAGTGTTCCCAACAAGAAGGAAAATAACCTTTACCTTCTAAAAAATTCTCAATTCAATAAGCATGTTTAGATATCCAAAAACAACCTAATTTTTGTTTTCACGACAAGTGTTGTCCAATTGTAGATACAAAACTTTAGGAAGATTACCAGACCAATGAGAAAGCACATCATGAATTATGGTTATGTTCAGATTTGCATAATTATGAATATTTGGAGCTGTGAAGTACACCTTTGGCAACATTTTCCCATTGAAGACCATACAACCGACCAAGTGATACTGAATAAAATTTTCCTCCCATAAATTTTTGGGTCTGCAAACAAAATGTGGTAAAAGTGTTTTCTTCTAGTCCATACCATCAATTATCAAACGCAAATATTTATTTGGATTATCATAACACTTCTTTCGATGCTTGTACAACTTTTTCCATTCATTTGTTTGTTGCTTGTGATGCTCCTGAAGTTCTTTGACAATTGAATCTACACAACATAAAAGAAAGCCATTAAGAAATATGTTTTCATACTTGATGAATATACAATCTTAAAAGATAAAGTTATGAGTGCCTACCTCTTTCTGACCCTTCACATTTGTCCCTTTTTGATTTAAAAGAAGCACATGTACTGCAAATCCCCATCCTTGTCTTCTTAGGAATATGGACATTGTTGAATTATTTCTTCTATATCTTCACAAAATATTGATATGTAATAAACCTGCCATGTTCCTCAACATCTTTTGCATATTGTTTGTATAAGTTGTAGATTTTGCGATTCGAAGAGTTATCTGGGATATGTATTGTCTCTCTATTTAGCATACACTCTCCATGCTTTGAAAATAAATCTTTCATCCATGACATTGCAGTGTTCGATAATCTCAAACTATCTTCTATGATGTACTTCAGAATAAAATGTGGGATCCTTTTCCAAATTTTCTTGAATTCTCAAGAGACAAAAATTCCCAATCGAATGAAACATTTTGAAAGCTTTTCTACAGATAAATAAAGGCTTAATATGATAATCGTAACCTAACAATGTAGATTGCATGCACCCAACTAAATATAAATTTGAAATCCATATGTTTCAAGCAATCTTTTTGGCAGCATTCACTTGAAATGAGTGCGTTGATAGAACTTCTTCTTGTTAGATATTCTGCTCTACCCCTTGTATAACTAGAACATATTGCATTGATACCAAAAGGTCTACTCCTACTCCTCGATACAATATTTCTTGGCAACATCTCCATCAAAGATCATCATTTATATAAGGATTTTGATCATCATTAATAGGAATGTTATACACACTATGATCAACTGTGCTTTTCAAATACTGACTTGGAGGATATTCCTCATCTTCCCCTTCTTCAGTGCTACTGTCATAGTCCATAGAATTTGGACTCAATGGAAATTTTGACTCGATATTTATTGGATATTCTTCCTTATGTGCATTTTCAGTGCTGCTCTCACAGTCCATAGAATTAGGACTAAGTGTATAATATTTTCCTTCATCACTGCTACTTTTATACTCATTAGAATTAGGACTAAGTGCATCATCTTGTCCTTCATCACTGCTACTCTCATAGTCCTTAGAATCAGGACTAAGAGGACATTGTGACACTCCATTCTTTTGAAATTCATCATCGCACTCTTCTTCACTATTGCTCTCATAGTCCTTAGAATTAGGAGTAAGTGGACACCATGACACTCCATTATTTTGAAATTCATTGTCTCGCTCTTCATCAATACTGCTATCATAGTCCTTAGAATTAGGACTAGCTGGACACCGTGGCACTCCACACTTTTGAAATTTATCATCCCGCTCTTCATCAAAGCTACTCTCATAGTCCTTAGAATTAGTACTAACTGGATACCGTGGCACTCCATACTTTTGAAATTCATCATCCTGCTCTTCATCAAAACTACTCTCATAGTCCTTAGAATTAGGACTAACTGGACATCGTGACACTCCATACTTTTGAAATTCATCATCATGCACTTCATCACTGCTGCTCTCATAGTCCTTAGAATTAGGACTAAGTGGACACTTTGACACTCCATTCTTTTCAAATTTGTTATCACGCTCTTCATCACTACTACTCTCATAGTCCTTAGAATTATGACTGAGTGGACACCGTGACACTCCATTATTTTGAACTTCACCATCTTGCTCTTCATCACTGCTGCTTTCATAGTCCATAGAATTAGGACTAAGTGGACACCGTGAGACTCCATTCCTTTGAAATTTGTCATAAAGTTCATCATCACTACTGCTTTCATAGTCCTTCAAATTCAAACTAAGTGGAATATGTGACTCTTTATTTATTTGAAATTATCCATCCCCTCTTTCATCAGTGTTGCTCTCATAGTCCTTAGGATCAGGACTAAGTGGAAGAATTGAATTTATATTCATAGTGGAAGAATTCCCGCTATATTCATCCATATGAATAGAGTTGTTACGTGATGAAGATGTTGATGCTATATAAATCACAACTTCACTAGTAGGACAATCCATCCCTTTCAAATAGAAAATTTTGAATGATACAAATGGAGAGTCTCCTAAAGATATTATATAGCTTAGAGAATGAAATTTTCCCTCCAAAAATTTCCCTCCCAAAATTTTTTGCGAAAATACTTCCCTCCAAAAATTTTCCACCCAAAAAAATTCGTGAAAATATTTCCCTCCTAAAAGTTTATGAGATTTATTTCACTTCATTATTTTATTATGCAATTTAATGAAAAATGTAAACTTAATTTTTTTATGAAAATAAATCATTAAAGTTAAAATTTGTAAACTACAACTTCTACCTAAATTATTGTTAAATAGTCAAAGTATATAATATTTACTAAACAATTGAATGTTTTTTTAAATTTTTATAGTACATTCTGAAACAAGTTAATCCCACATTCAACCCACTATAAAACAATGCCATACTGTTCGCTTTATCATATTTTCATTCATCGCCATAAAAAAATTAACATGTTAAAATTTATTAAAACTAATTAATCCCGCATTCACCGTACAATAAAACATCTTCGTAGTTTCACCTATATATTCCATTATCACTATTACTCACGTTACATCAAGGTTTGTTGAGGTTCATTAAAAGACTTGGAGAAAATTTGTAGAGCAGCTACATTAGAATCAACAACATATTCAACGAATAATTCCTGCAATTGAAAGGTCAGTTAAATTTTTTTCCTTGAAATTTCTCATATTAAATTAGTTTAACGAAGTAGATTCTTTTTCTAAACTTAAAATTTTTTGTCAACCAAATTATGAAATATTTCCACCATGAGCATGGTGGGCCCAAGGAAACCCCATCCTGCAATCAACCGGGCACTAGATTTTTTTTTATAAACTCAAAATTTTTTGTTAACCAAATTAACAAATATTCCTGACGTGAGCATGGTGGGCCCAGGGCAACCCCATCTTGCAATTGGTCGTCCACCCATTCCCTCTACACACCCTTCCGGGCCCCTCCTCAAAGTCAGCAACGCCTTTCCTCCTCACCCCTCAACCCCCCTTCCACCCCA